>VDFB02239599.1:0-10762 GCA_007258455.2 Sequoia sempervirens | reverse complement strand
TCATTCTAAAGTTAATACTATCACAATGTTGTGACGGTTGTACTAGAGTTATAATTTGGATGAATAAACTCTATTTTTAAGTTTTGCTATGATAATGGTAATAACTCTATTTTTAATGCTCATAAAAAAATCTCACCCATTAGTCTTTTTATTGAGATAACATTGTCTTGACAATTAATGTCAATATTTTTGCCACTAATTATTATCTAATAAGATTGATATTAATAACAATATTATTTTACAATAATAACATTTCTCTTTTATTGCTACAGTTATAACATCATTAGTTCAATATTATCTATTATAAAATTTATTATTTATTCTATCATACTTTTCCTTGGTGTTGATGGTCACACTCCCTAGTTCTCGTTAATTATTGGAAATCATTAATAAAATCTTGTAAAGTAATTTATTATTATTATATTTTTTACTTAATTAAATATTATATAATTATATATATGAATATATAAAAAATATATTTTTACATTCTTGTTATTTATTTTACTAATAATATTAACAAAGTAGTATTTTTTATCTCCTTTGATATTATTCTATACATTTATATACATATATTGGTATGAAGCCAGCTAACATTGATAATAGTAATTCTCATATTTACAATATTAAGATTATCATTTAAACCCAATGTATTCTTCCTACTAATGTATTTAAATTTAAAATAATATATTATGCATAAATTACCTTTAAGTTCCATAAAAAAACAGACATGCTGCAAATATGATATTTATTCAATAGATTAGTAACATTAATACTAGTAATTCTCATATCTACAATATTAAAATTATCATTTAAACAAAATGTATTCTTCTTACTAATGTATTTAAAATTTAATATAATATATTAATTTACAACCTTGAATTCTAGCAAAACAAAAATAAAATAATGATACCTAAGCAAGTGATTTTTAGCGTGCATTTGGAGAAACTTGGATAAAGGTGGATGTTGGAGGCTTATTTTCATGAAGGATGTTTGGATATTGTGTGCTTGGCTCTAGGGTTCAGATTGACTTGCTGAGATGAAAACCTCTGCAAGGACACCTTTCCTCGTGTGTGGAAGACCGCATTAGGAGAGGATTTGGAGGCTTCACACAAGAGCTTCATTTGTGCCTCATAGTTGCAGGTTATAGAGTTTAGCGTTGAAGATTTCCATCTTATTTTGATGTAGGATTGTGGTTTTGGATTTTTTAATCTTGGCTTTAATTTGGGTGATGTTTAAACACTTTTGGTGGAGAATTTCTTAATTTCTGGGCATTGATATTTAGAGCCTGAACCCTCTTTTCTACTCATATCTAGTTGGTGGATTTTATTTTCAATCTGGGCATTGTTTCTTAAGAAGCCCCTTTCTTAGGCGATTCCAACAAGTGTAAGAGGGCATTTTTTAGTGAAGGATTGAATTTTTTCTTCAAGGTCACCCCCAACTGCTAGTCGTCTTTTACTTTTGGGAGTCACTTGATGTTGGTCAACCATGTAGGGTGTTGTATGTTATTTTCTATAGCTGGACAGTGAGAGGATATGTGTATTTTCTCTTGGGTTGTTTCAGACTGTGCGACTCAAACTTAGGATGAGTTTTCAGAAATTTTGGAGTTAAGAGAGACGTCCCAGCCTAGTTTGGAAAGAGTTTATGGCCTCCGTAAAGGGTGATGTATCTGCTCATTGAAAAAGTCACCAATCGGCTGCAAAGGGATTACTACCAAGTCTAAAAGCCTTTAATTTGAGATTGATATTATTTGGTATGATTGAAATAATAACGTTTCTTACAAATCTGATTATCACATCTTATGAAGTGTTCATTCTAGCATATTAGCATAGCTTTATATCATTGGTGAGGGACGAGTTCTTGAAGAGCTACATATTAGTTGCTAGGCATTGATAAGGGTGATCCCACAATAGTGGTTTACAATTTTTGGCCAAATTGGACACTCAAATTATTATTTTTAATTAAATCTTCACATTCGGGCACCTATAGTGGATAAACCATGAGGAATTTGAAGATGATGCAAACTAGAGTCTCGTCACATTTTGTCCTCAGAGATTCTAAAAATATTCTTTTTTCAAAAAATTTCAAAACAGATTGGGTAATTCTTTTCATTCCCATGAAAACTAGTTTTTCTAAAAACAACATTTTTAAAAAAGTGACTTAATACATAACACATAACTTTTTTTCCATGAAGGATAAAATTCCAATTCTTTCCAAATTTAGATTTGTAACTCATGTCTAGTGCTTTCCACTTGTTAGATATTTTTATTGAATATTTTTTCTTTTAATCAAGTTTCTTGAAGCCAAACTAATTACAATTCGTATATAGCTGATCAGATAACGCTGTGAATCCTTTTTTGTATACTCAAAACTAATTATTACTTTTTGTTCAAGGATTCTCAATATCTAGTGCACTCATATTTTTCTAATTTTGATAATTTTCTACTTTTCCACATGTGCAAAATAGAGACCTTCACTCTCAATAAAATACCTATGTCTAATAAAACTCAAAAAAATCAAATACATAATAAAACCAAAACATATTAAAATTTAATTCTCATTCAATAGCTCATTTTGAGGGACCAATTCTGGGATTCAAAAATGTGGGTTTTGAAGATCCCTCCTCCATTTTCATCCTCAACCTAAGCTCAAGTGGGAAAATTTCTAGGTTTTTTTTTTGTCTCGTGGGGATGTTTGATAAGGGGTCTATAATTTAACCCCTTTGCTATGCATTTTTTTGTTGTTTTTTGGTGGTTAAATTCAAAGGGGTTCACTTGAACTAGGGTTCGAGCAAACCCCTTATGGGTTCAGTCGAACTAGTAGGTTCGTACGAACACCCAAAATCACTTTTTTTTCCTTGAGGTCATTTTTTGTGAGTTTTCCTTCCTCACTTGAATTATAAACCACTATTGTGGCTTCACTTGTAATCAAGTTTGAGTTACTCAAAATTTGATGTTTGATTATGTTCAAGAAAGACTATGACATTACTATTAAATAATCAGATTGGTTAAGCTTTTGAAAGTGTTCTTTGCAAGTGTATTTCTCTTCTTTCTTTATGTTCTTGTCTATGCATTTATGCACTATCAAACACATGCAAACTTATGATAAAACCATTCCAAAATCATTCTTAAGCAAACACAAACAACAAGCATTAAAAACAAAGAAGTCTTGGAGGTCACACAATAATTTATTACAGCAACTGACATATCTCAAAAAAAAAAAATTGGGGTTGTCCATTACAGTGGTATTAGAGCTAGAATAGACTTGTCATCTAGTGGGTTTATTTTTCTATGAGCCAGAGTGATAGAGAAAGGAGATATTCAGAGAGGAGTAGAAGAAAAGAAGAGAGTTTTTGGGAACATTGGTCATCTTCTAAAGAAGCGCAGCAAATAGAAACTTCATCCAGTGGGTCTTCTAACACAAGAAGCATGGGAGACAAGGATGAAAATGGGAATGAAAGAAATAACAGGAATGGGAGAAACAAAGAACCTCCAGACATAATGGAAATTTTACTTGACACTTTGGTTAGGGGACAACTAAGGGTAGCACAACACCAGGAAACAAATGAAAGGATAGCGGATTTGGTGCTCAAAATGGATCAATTGGGTCAAGGAAATAGGATAGGATAGCAAGGAGTTGGTAACCAAGGGGCTTTGGCAAGACCTCTTATGCCAAACTTTCCTTTGAGGATAGAAGCTCTGGTTAATCCAAAATTCACATTGTTGGAACAACAAGAACAGTTTAGACAGGATTGGGTGGATGCAAGACCTGATTTTCAGATGGATATTTGACTTCAAGACTATATTGACTTGAGGATGAGACACTCTAATCACAGGGGGAATAGAGACTAGCAATATGAACTATGAAAGAAAGTAGGGAAGTTCACACTTATTTCGATGGGTCCAGAAAAATGACAACAAGGGCGTGGGTACAAAAACTAGACACCTACTTCACACTAAATCCTATGCCAGAGCTTGAGTCTATTCAATATGCATTTATACACTTGGATGGTGTGGCTCATGAGTGGTGGTACAATGGAATGATAACTTTGGGTCATGCACAAATTAATTCCTATAGGGTGTTCACTGAAAGGCTAATTGAGAGATTTGATAAAAAAAGATCTCGAGTTGCACTTCAAGGAGTTAGCCCAACTCAAATAGTGGGGTTCTATAGATTCATAAATATCATAATTTCAAAAGCTTTTAGTGTTAGTAACTAACATTTTTGAGAGGAGGTTGATTGTATTATTCATTGATGGATTATCTGACCCCTTACGAGGTTGGATAAAGGCTTTTAACCCTCCTAGCCTTCAAGAAGCCATTAAAAAGGCCAGACACATGGAGACTTCAACATTTAAAAATAAATTTCAGTCAAAGGACCTATAGCTCAAGAAGGAAAAGGATAAGAAAATTGACATCAAAGAGCAAGAGCAGTGTAAGAAAAACTACACAAGGTTAGACACTGAGACTTTGAATGAACTTAGGAAGAAAGGATTATGTTTCACATGTAGAGAACCTTATACACAAGGCCACAAATGTGTTGTCAAGGAAAAGGCATTGTTAATAGAGTACCAATCTGGTGAAGAAAGTGAATCAAAAAAATCAAACCAACAAGCTAATTCCGATGAAATGGAGGTGGAAAAGACATCGAAGGGGAGTGATAAGTGGTTGGACCATGATGGGACATTTTCCCAACTTCATAGCTTCCATGAACATCAGTCTTTGCATATTAGAGGTGTGTTACAGGGGCAACATATGTTAGCCTTGATTGATACAGGAGCTACTCATAACTTCATCATTGATGGTTTAGTGGTTTGAAGAGGACTTTAGAAACAGGAGGTTGGTGGGTTCAAGGTTATGGTGGTTGATGGTTTCACTATTTAGTGTAACAGGATGGTTCCCCAGTTGAGCATCCTATTGAGAGGACATGAAACTAAGGAGGACTTCTACGTGGTGAACATTGGAGACACATATGTAGTTATGGACATTCAATGGCTACGTTCTTTGGGGGAATTTACCTTGAACTTTCAGACATTAGAACTTAAATTCAAATCAGAAGGTAAGAATGTGGTTTTGAGAGGACTATCACAGAGTGGACCACGTGCAGAGTCTAACAAGGAGAAGGGAAAAGACAAGGCAACAACCTTTAATGCTTCTTTGGAGCTGTCTAGAGTTCTTGTGAATGCTAGTTTCATGTCGGGTAATGTTGTAAATGATAACACACCCCTCGTAGTTTGTACAGTTGAAAGTAATCAAGTTGAGGCCTTCAAAACAATAACCCAAGATGATTGCCACAGTGTACACAAAGAACAAAACAAACCACTTCCTGATACATGAAAACTTGATGAGATGGTACTTCTATTCAACAAAGAGCCAACATGGGATGAATTTACTTTTGATTATGGAGTTGCTCTAATTTCTATTCAATAATCAAGCATGGCTGATGGCATTAATGATGATTTTGGTCTTGATCTTGTTAGAGAGAACAAATCAAATTTATCTTTTCTTATAGTTGATCATGAGCCTAAATCAAGCAGTTTTGCTAATTTGGATTCACAATTAGATTTTGAGGGGGATCAACAATTGCTTTTTGATAATCCCTTATTTGAGATATGAGCTGATAGGGTATATGACAACCCACTTTTTGAGCTGGAAGATGAAATTACTCCTAGCTGTTGCACTACACTGGATGAAAATAGCAAGGTATGGGATCCAGGTGTAGCTTCTAGTAGTGAAGTGTTGACTCAAGAGTGGACTAGTGGGATTATTTCTAGCTTCAAAACCCAAGCAAATGTTCTAATAAACTTACATA
This sequence comes from Sequoia sempervirens, assembly GCA_007258455.2. Taxonomy (NCBI): domain Eukaryota; kingdom Viridiplantae; phylum Streptophyta; class Pinopsida; order Cupressales; family Cupressaceae; genus Sequoia; species Sequoia sempervirens. The sequence continues at coordinate 4,954 of VDFB02239599.1, read as the reverse complement.
CGATTCCAATTGGTGACCAACAGCTGAGTTTTACCAGGTTGAGCTTAGGTGTCAGAGATGATTTGGTATTAGGGGATGACTCTTCAGCTTATATCTTGTCTCCTCCTACATATCCAGTGGAATCGTGGATTAATTATTGTTGCTTGCGCTTTCTTGAGTTGGTTATACAGTCCTTGCTCGATGAGATGATTGATTTTGAGTTGGGGCAACCGATAGTGAGTACCTTTCCAACTTCTGTGCTCCCATTATTTGCCTCCATTTTGGTGAGTGACGCTAAATACAATTATTTCATGGCGTGAGCATACTTTGCTACAGTTGATGGTTCACTGTTTGCAACAGTTTGGGCTAGGAGAGTACAGTCTAGGCACTTGGGGTTGGAAGTGATGTTCAGTATGACACAACCTCAACATGATAGTTCTTTCCTGAGGTTCACAGGGAATCTGGGATTCACATCGGGTTTAGAGCAGATGTTGTTTGGGATGTGAGAGTCAATGTGGATTTTCTCAAGTTTACTCCGATAGCACCTTCATTTGGTTCTTTGGATAGACTTATTTTTGAGGAATGGGTTGAGTTTGGTTGGTACATTTTCACTCTTCTTACAGGTGACATTCAGGAGACTTCAGGTGTTGATGCCTTACAGGACAGGGAGTTGAGCCATAAGAGCTATAGACCACCTAGACTTATTTGGGACCTGGGGATCATTTCAAGTTTCAACATGGTTTGGATGTGGATTGCAGGGCTCACTAGAATTGCTTGAGGACAAGCAATCTTTGGGAAGGGCAGACTATAATGTCCCCATTTCTACAACTTCTTTTAGCTGGGTTGATTCTGGCACACTTACTATCTTTAGTAAGTGTTATCTTTAGCAGGGGGTCTAGCACGGTGCTTCGGTCTTTGGAAAGCCTTTTCAAATGTTTCAGCTTCTCACAAGCTCAAGCTTTAGGACATTATTTACTATTTTTAGGACTTACCAAAAATAGTAAGTCAATTAGGGTTGACCGAACTTGGTCAAGATGGTCTCAACAGTACAAACTCAGTCAATACAAGGTTACTAAGGTTGAATCATTCAAAAATTTGAATAATGTTTCAAAAATGAGCTTTAATAAGGTAACTTTATATTATGCTATTGAGGGTCATAAGGGGACCATTTTGTACCATGGAACCTAGTTCAATGACTTAAAATCATTTTAAAGTGCTTTTGAAATATTTAATATTGCAAAAAGGGGGGATGGACACCTAAGGTAATAAAGAAGTTAATTTTATTTAAAAAGGTTAACGTAAAAGTTGAGATTAAAATAAATATTTTGTCTCCTTTCTGGATGCCAAAGTGAGAAGACAAATTATTAAAAATGAAATAAAATAAAAAACAAGTGAGTTTTAGCCTACATTTGGAGAAACTTGGATAAAAGTAGATGTTGGAGGCTTATTTTCATGAAGGATGTTTGGATATTGTGTGCTTTGGCTTTGGAGCTTGGCTCTAAGGTTCAGATTGACTTGCTGAGATGAAAACCTTTGTAGGGACACCTTTCCTCATGTGTGGAAGACCACATCACGAAAGGATTTGGAGGCTTCACACAAGAGCTTCATTTGTGCCTCATAGTTGCATGTTACAAAGTTTGGAGTTGAAGATTTCAATCTTATTTTGATGTAGGATTCTGGTTTTGGCTTGTTTAATCTTGGCTTCAATTTGGGTGATGTTTAAACACTTTTGGTGGAGAATTTCTTAATTTTTGGGCATTGACATTTAGAGCCTGAACCCTCTTTTCTCTTTTCTGCTCATATCTGGGTGGTGGATTTTATTTTCAATCTAGGCATTGTTTCTTAAGAAGCCCCTTTCTCAGGCGATTCCAACAAGTGTGAGAGGGCATTTTTCAGTGAAGAATTGAATTTTTTCTTCACGGTCGCCCCCAGCTGCTAGCCGTCCTTTACTTCTGGGAGTCACTTGATGCTGGTTGACCATGCAGGGTGCTGTATGTTATTTTTTGTAGCTGGACAGTGAGAGGATAATGTTATTTTCTCTTGGGTTGTTTCAGACTGTGCGGCTCAAACTTAGGATGAGTTTTCAGAAATTTTGGAGTTAAAGAGATACGTCCCAGCCTGGTTTGGAAAGAGTTTATGACCTCCATAAAGGGTGATGTATCTGCTCATTGAAGAAGTCACCAATCGGCTGCAAAGGGATTACTACCAAGTCTGAAAGCCTTTAATTTGAAATTGATATTATTTGGTATGACTGAAATAATACTGTTTCTTACAAATCTGATTATCACATCTTATGAAGTGCTCATTCTAGCATATTAGCATAGCTTTATATCATTTGTGAGGGACGAGTTCTTGAAGAGTTGCATATCAGTTGCTAGGCATTGGTAATCAAGTCAGAGTTACTGAAAATCTGATGTTTGATTATGTTCAAGAAAGACTGTGACATTACTGTTAAATAATCAGATTGGTTAAGCTTCTGAAAGTGTTCTTTGCAAGTGTATTTCTCTTCTTTTTTTATGCTCTTGTCTATGCATTTATGAAATATCAAACACATGCAAACTTATGATAAAACCATTGCAAAATCGTTCTTAAGCAAACACAAACAACAAGCATTGAAAACAAAGAAGTCTTGGATGTCACACAGTAATTTATTACAGCAACTGGCATATCTCAAAAAAAATAAAAAATAAAAAAAATTGGGGTTGCCCATTACAAGGATTGAAATGTTTGGAAGGAGTTTGGAAAAGAATTGGAACTCAACATCAAGTTACATTTGAAGTCTTTAAGATAGGATTCTACTCCTTTTAATTTGTTTATGTATGAATATTTTACATATTGGTGTTGTTGTGTGTAATTTTCCCAAAATTTGTTTTCTTAGTACACATGCAACTATTATATTAAGGAATATGCATGCAGGGAGAGAGATTAGTCGATAAGGAGAATGAGAGATGAAACGATGTATCATATCGAAACCATATCTTAACATGACTCGTCAATTTTACAAGAAAATCTTTAAGATACATTAAGCAAGAACAAAAAGATTTTTAAAATACCAAATGTCAATTGGATCATACTAGGATCACAGTAAACCCAATATTTAATGCATTGCCCAAGAAACAAAGTACAACAATAACTAAGAATAGATTCCATAAGGATTCCATTTGTCCAAAATTTCACCAACCCAATGCAACAGAAATTCAATGCATTCAGGTAGATGGATGCTTTGAAATAAATTTTTGAATAAGCAAAAGAACAAATCCTTGTATTCAGGATTTACAATAAGCTGGAGGGAATCTGAAGCAACCAATATATGCACTGAGAGTCGATGTATCTATCTGCTAAAAAATACTTCAAGATCCCAAATCATAGAATAGACATAAATGTGACAGACATATATCTATTCTTTCCCTTGGAGTAAGTACCAGACTAGGAGAGCTACACAATAAAATGAGCATTAGAAATGAATTTATGAAAAGAAAATTTGAGCATACATAATTTATAGAGCCGTATCACTCATTTTCAGGTGCCTGGGTGTTGTCTATGTCCACGGGCTCAGAAGGAGGTGCTTGCCCTTCTGGTGGAAGTGACGACAAATTATAAAAACTTTAATTGAAAACAAGGAAATGAGCTTGTATAATAGCATACCAGATTTGCTGACCGAGGAATCTGTCTAAGAGTGACTATATGACTTCCAAAACTTATCAGATGAGTGCATATGTTACAATGAGTTCATTTTCACAGTTAGTTTGACATTTTGAATCCAACCTGATACTGACTTGTCATTTAGAGGATCCAACTTCTTTTGGGAAGATGTCCCACATTGGGTTTCTCTAGGTTAAATATGGTGTCAAGTTGTGTGTGGTAATGGAGCCATTCCTCCTATTCTCTTCAATTTCAAACTGTTGCAGCTTGAATTCTGATTAATTAGTGTCTCAATTTGTTTCTATTGCAATTTAAGTATAGTTCTCGCTGTAGTAACAGTACATAGGATAAGCAAACATTAAACCTTCGTTCTTAGCTTTTGTGATTTGGGACTTAAATTATTTCATATTTATCGCATTATTATGACCCAAAGTTCCATTGGGTCGATGAATTTAACAAACCAAATTTTATATTATTTAATCAAGGGAAAAATGCAATCCACATTTCTATCTGACTCACATGATCTTGTCCTTCGACCATAATCTCATCATTTGTATCTATAGAATCAAAAAATTGGTTCACCTTCACTAAATATCTAAACACACAATATAGTGTTAACAAACACATTTAAGAGTCTATTGTGTAAGGATTGAGTTTTTGTACTTCTGTGTGTCTTAGTAATATTTCTATTATTACTTTCACATTTTTTAAGATAAAACAATGCAATATGCTTGGGATGAAAGATTAATACAATTAGTCATATGAATGTTGGCGCAATACAATGCTTATGATTCTTTTGTCTTGAACCAAGGTTTTCTCCCTCATTTATGACACTAATGACCTAGGGTTTGCCTTTAAATATAAGAGCATAGATCTCAATTAACACTCTAGCATGCAAGACAACAAATAATGGTTAAATTTTGGGATGAATTTGGATCATATGTGATAAGAAATTTTATTGAATTTAGACATACATGATCACTTCTATGATTCATCCATGGAGCATCAGAGCATCATTGTTTAGTGTTTTGACCATTAGCTCATGTGGTGTGACTTGTCATCTTTTATAAGATGGACTTAATGAGCTAAATGTGGAAAAAAATTGAATAAATTGTACCAACATTTGAAGACATATACATTCTTATCACTCCTGGGATGTAGGTCCATGATTAGAATCATATTGAGATCCAATGTGTACATCTTATCATATTCATCTAATGTAGGTGCTTCTACATGTTTCCTTGTGCATTGAACATTACACTAGAATTTTTGGTGGATGTATAACATCATGTTTTCTTGCACTTACTCTACATTGGAAGAGAGTTTGTTTTAA
>VDFB02239597.1:0-43989 GCA_007258455.2 Sequoia sempervirens | reverse complement strand
ATCACAAAATCATTGGGCCACATGTTGTGAGAGTTTTTCAAGTATGGTGAACTAGTATGGAGGAATGGTTGGATATTATATTTCATGTTTAGGAGGGGTGATGAATATGAAGGTGTTATAGGTGAAGGGACAAAACTATTATAATTTCCACTAGAAATTCCTAAGCTTGAGTTAAAACCATTGTTATATTCCATCATTGATGCTATGATTGGAGGTGTAAAGTTGGGAATAGAAGGCATTATTGTGGGAGAGGAAACTTATTTTCCAAAAGGATTTTGAGCATTAGTCAAAAATACCCTAGTTTTTTTTTAAATCCAACAAAAACCCTAGTTTTTCTACCAAAAAACCCTATTTTGAAAAAAATCAACTAAAAATAAACAAATCTAATTGAAAATTTGATTAGAGAAAATAAAAAATAAAGAACTTTACTTGTTAGAGATGGACTTCAAATCGGATATCAGATTTTGCTTTCCACTGTGCGCCCGCCGCCATTGAGCCGAAAGCAAATGTGAATGAGTTTTGGTCGCCCAATTTTTTTTATATATATATGTCAACAAAATCGGATATCCGATCCCTAAATCTAAGTTTTTCCCTCTACCTCGGTAGTCACCCGAGCTCCAAAAAGTCAACTCACCATTTTTGCGTTTTTGAGTCGTAGAAACACGTATTTTTTTCTCCATTGCCACTTTCTGGCATACCATGATCCTGCACATGCCCATTTCTCCTTCAATTTCTTGAGAATCTTATGGTTCAAAATCCATGACATTATCTTGAGGAGTGACTTCCTCAAGTTCTATTTTAACTGCATATAATTGGCAACCTCTTTTTTTCCCTAAGCATTTGCATGGCAGGAATCTGTTGCAACTTAATCTCTCTTGGTGTTTCGTGCAATGTCACCCAATTTCCTAAATCATCACAACACTCTACTAATTTGGAATGAAAATCCACTTTGGCTTTATGTTCCCAGAGCTAATTCATTCCTAAAATTCCATCATAAGATCCTAGGGGTACTACATACAAGTTCGCTTCAGTTGAGAAACTAGGAAGTTCTACCCAAGCTTTGAACAAGCATTGCTTCAATCCTTGGCAATGGATATTTATTATTTATCATAACTTTGTTAAGTATCCAATAATCAATACACAAGCCTAGTGTTCCATCTTTCTTCTTCATGAAGATTACTAGCTCTCCCCAAGGTGAGACACTAGGTCTTATCAATCTCTTAGATAATAATTCCTCCAACTGTGCGTTGAGTTCCATTAATTCCATAGTAGTCATTCTATAGGGTTCAAATCTTGGTACAATGTTAATAGAGAAATCGAATAACCTCCTAGGAGGTAATCTAGGTAACTCATCTATAAATACATCCACAAATTTATGTGAAATAAGATACTTCTCTATATCCATTTCCCCAGATTCTACCATTTCTCCTTCAATTTCTTGAGAATCTTATGGTTCACAATCCATGACATTATCTTGAGGAGTGACTTCCTTAAGTTCTATTTTAACTACATATAATTGGCAACCTTCTTTTTTCCTAAGCATTTGCATGGTAGGTGAACCGTAGATTTTTGGCACTCTAGGACTCCCTAACTCTTCTAGGGTTTTTCACCTAAAAGGAGAGAGTAGGTCCAAAAATGCTAAGGGGTTCATTCAAATTATGTTATGTTTGATGTTGTTTAAACTAAATGTAATGAACTAAGTGCAATTAAGTGATCTAAATGACTGATTATGAATGCAAAACTTAAGATTTATGCTATGTTGGAAAACACAATGTGATATGCAAACAATGGAATAAGAATGAATAGACGTAGAAAAGAAAGAAAAGAGTTGAATCAATGTGCACCTGGAGGTCTAATGAGGATTCTGGACAATTCACCAGTGGGACTCATTTTCCCAGGGTGGCGAATTAGTCCTACTTCTGATGAAAACTATCGGGAACCAGTTTCTAAGTGCCAGGATCTAGAATCTGACAGAACTTAGATTTCTAGCCTTAAGGTGGGACTCATTTGCCACTAGTCATGAATCAGTCCTCTTCCAAAATTCTGAAAAATTAGGAGACAACTCTGCAACACCAAATCTAAGAATGTATGCTTGTCGGGTTGTCGAAGTCAATTCTATAGGAAACAAATAGAATACCTTCTCCAAGCTTGAAATAAGGTTGATTTGACTTGAAGCACCTCTAGTTGAATTTTTGAACACTTTTCAACACCTAAATACTTGTTAAATCTACACACAAAAGTATGCAAACACAAATGCAAGAGGGGAAAAATGGTTGAGGGTTAGCAAATAGGGGTTTTCCTTGGTCAAACCCTTAATGAAACAATGAAATGCAAGAGAATTATAAACAAATAACATACAAATGCTATTAACTTACCAAACCCTTATTAAAGAAACTCTGAAGTTGTGTCAATGGATGCTCCAAAGTGCTTGATTTATGCTTGATTTGATGTTGTAAAGTGCTTGAAAGGTTGAGTGAATAGGAGAACTTGATGAATTGATGTTGATGGGGGTTGAAATGGATGTAAAAACACTTATTTATACACACTTGTGCCTTAGTAACCCATTAATACCTCATCACAGGCCAACATCAAGTGATTTTGAATAAAAACCCAAAAGGAAATTTAAAATATTTTAAATTTGGAGCCAAGGGGGACTCGTTCGCCACCCATGGTGAATGGGTTCCACCTAAGACCTAAAAATGGGTGTTGGGAATTAAGTCACATTTAATGTTATTTGTCGAGTTTACATTCAAAAATGCACTTAATTAAGCCTTATAAAGGCATAAAGGGATCAAATAAAGCATAAGAAAGGTGTAAATAGTGAAGTTATGCCTAGAAAAGCATGGAATCTTGTTACAAGACTTTACAACGCTTCAAAATAGGACTTGATTAGTGATGAAAAGGTGATTTTTAGGTGAATTGTAATGAATAGAGTCTAGAAGAGTGTAGAAATGTTTTACAACACCTTCACAAGACATCATTATTTGAATTTTAGTACCTTTTTTTTTTTTTTATTAGACTGTAGGAATCGGGTAGCACGACCCCCTATAAACTGCAGTACGCCTGGTAAACTTTTTAACATGACCGGCGGCGCTGGCGCGACACGCCCTCTAGTACCACGGGGGTGGGGGAGACTAGACCTCGTGACCAACCTCCTACAATAGGAAAGATTTATCCAACTGAGCTAGGGCCCCAACCCCTTGAATTTTAGTACCTAAATATGTATGTTCAAGTCATATTTCATTAATAAATCAAAGCAAAATAGACCAAACAACATGAAGCAAGGCCTAAAAGACCATGAAAATGACAAGGGTCCATTTTTCTATGGTGCATTTAACCCCCACTTTAGTGAGATGATGAACTTGCTTCAAACTCACACTAAAGTAGCCACGAACATTGAGAGGAGGGTTCCAACATACTTACATTAGCAAGTTGGAATGACAACAATCAAGAGGGATGATTAAGCCCCCAGGATGAAGATCCCATGGAAAAATAAGCATAAGGACAAAGGAACACACAAGTGTTGAAAAGAGAGTCATATGAAGCTTTGATCGTCTATCCAACTAGTTGTGGATTAGATCTAGGCTGATTGTTTGAAAAAGAGAATGTATACTCACTCTAGGGCGACATAACTCATAGTGGTCCATTGGGTGAGAAGGCCCAAAGGGTAAGATACATACACTAGTTGGTATGCACTCACAAACAAAGGTGGCTATGGGGAAAGTTGTGCCACTGAGTGAGATTCCCGCTCAACCATATTAAAGTTATACCTCCTGATAACTTTAAGAAGGCACCAGAAGGGGAAAAAATGTTGGTTCATGCTTCATGAGACAAGAAAAAGCTCTGTATGCTTAGAAATCATGAAAAAAAAAGGAAGGTACCACATGCATGCAAGTTGCATTATGTAAGGTGCAAAAATGTAAAATGCAAAAATAAAATGTAAAAGAAAATGTAAGACGTAAAAGATGTTCAAAGGAGTCTTGTTAAGTTCAGGCAAGGTCTATCACTTAGGGAACATTGTGTCTAATGTATCCAAGAGAGGACCAATCAAAGCATAAAATATTCACAACTTAGGGGATGTAGTGAGTCGCATTAGGCCACCAAGAGGAATGCAATATGCTAAGATTGATCACACTTATGAAGGATAGCATACCCAATGTCATCCACAAAGTGACATACGCATCATATGAATGAAAAGGCTAAACTAGGAACCAAGAATGCAAATGAATTAATGGTAATGTATGCTCCCCACTTTAAAGGAATTGCTATGTATCGTTCTATGAGCAATTACTTTAAAGTAGCAAAGGAAAAATATGCAAAAAGAAAACAAGACATGAGAGCCAACTTGGAAAGCCCCTATGCCAAGCCATATGTTTCCAAGTAAGGCTACATCATGTACATGAAAAAGAGAAAAATAAAAGGAGGTTGCCCCCCAGAAAATAACACACCAAACACATAAGGGATCTATGGATTTGGGGTGAGTATGTTCGTTGCTGCAATGTTTTGTAAGGAGCACAAAACTGTCATCATTCCCCAAAGCACATAGAACTGGAAGAATGACACAAAGAGAGAGAAAACAAAAGAAAAATAAAGTCTATTTTGGGTCAACATGGAAGAGACATTGCGGTCTCAACACCTTTCATCATCCCCAAAAGGAAAACATAAGTGAAAAGAAAACAAAAAAGACAAAAGAAAAGAAAAAGCTTTTGGGTCAACATGAAGGAGACATTTCAGTCTCAATGCCTTGCGTCATCCCCAAAAGGAAAACACAAGAAAAAGACAAAGGAAAAGGGAAAGGGACCGATTGGCTCAACATGGAAGAGACATAGGGCATCTCAATGCTTTGCGTCATCCCCAAAAGGAAAATGCAAAACAAAAGCAAAAAAGTGGAAATGCACGACATATAGAGGAATAGAGGTACAAATAGAGGAAGTGCACAACGAGAGAGAAAACATCAAACACACGATACAGGGGAACACAATACACATATAAAAGAAAAATGAAAAGGAGCTAGTAATGCAAATGTAAGCCAACCATTAACTAAGTTATTGGTTTCTCAGTCTTAAATAGTTAAGCAGAAAAGGAATAACATAGTTAAGAGACAAAGACAAATGCATTACAAGGGTAAGGCTAACAACTTTGTACCTCCGCACAAAGTGTAAAGGAAAGAATGAGCCAAGGTGGTTGATGGAAAAAGGATCATGCAATAGTGAAAATAGTAAATTCTACAACTATGGAATGGTAAAGGGATTTAGTTGTTATGGGATAATAGGAAAGCAATCGATATCAGTGAAATGATACTTATCTAGTATGTCCTTCAATGTTCAACATTCTTCGGTTTGATGTCCTAGAATGCGGTGATATTTGCAAAATGGTATATTAGAATATTTAGGATGAATGACCAACCTATTCATGGGTGGTAAAAGTATAAGACCTTTTTTTAAAACTAGTTGAATTCTCCTTTCACATTCAGGTGGAGGATGTGTAGGAAACTTGACTTTCTTCAATTTGTAAGGTCATTTTCATTTGCTAGATTCTCCTTGTTCATGAGTAGGAGGAAGAGGGTCCATGGGAATCCTAGAATCCTTGTCATTAGAAGGGGGTAATGGTTGTTCACGTGGAAGAAGAATGTTCAAGTCAGGAGGAGCATCAAATATCATTATACCATCATCTCAAAGTTTCCAATATTTAGAAGGAGATCTATCAGGATGAGGAGGATCTTGATATCTAAGTCTTGTTGTGTTTTCTTCGATTGGTTTTTGTTCAAGGAGTTGGTGAATGTCATGTTCATGTGTTGTATCACAACCTTTTTTACTTAGTATTGTGAATCCTTTTTCATATGTGTCTTCAAGGTTTATGGGAGTGTTTGTGACTTTGTGATTGTAAAATGGTTGTGAGTGTGGTTGTTTAGAGGAACTAGGTCCACTTGAGGGAGGAACCTTAGGTCCTTCATTGGTTTTAGGATGTAAGTATGCAAAGTGATTAGGAGGTGCAATAGTAGGGACATCTTGTGATTTCATGGATGGATAAAAGGCTACATTGGATTTGAGATTATCAAGGAATTCATTGTATAACTTGTTCCTGCTATCATCATCTTCTCCAATGATGTCTACATCATGAGGAGGACAATCATGAGGAGTTGAAGCATGAGGCAACTCAAGATCATTAGAGTCACAACCAAAGGCACAATTGGACATGTCTACCAAGGATTTTAATGAATTCCAAAACTTATTAAAATAAAATGGCATGATGCAATAAATGACTAAAAACAAGAAATAAAAATAGAAAGCAATTACAAAAAATAGTAATGCAGGAAAATGCCAGAAAATGTTTGGAAATGTTGTTTAAAAAGTGCAGGTGAAATGATTCACCCAAGGTGGCGAATGAGTCCTAGTATGAGATTTTTTTGTGTTTTTCAGACTTTGTAATGTAATTCTAATTCTTTTCAAATTCCAATGAAGGATGCAGATACAAATTTTTAATTTTTTCAATGATCTGTTATGCAAAAATGAAATATAAATGAATTTTTCACTGATGCAATTTGAGAAATCCTAGAATACAAAAACAAAACAATACCCTAATTGAATGTTGATGCAAGTATAATCTAGGATACAAGATGCAAATGAAATTAGAGATGAAAAGTGTTCAAAATGCAGATTCACCAAAATGAACCATAGATTTTTGGCACTCTAGGACTCCCTAATGAGGATCCTCTAGGGTTTTTCACCTCAAAGGAGAGAGTAGGGCCAAAAATGCTAAGGGGTTTGTGTCATAGAAAAAAGTACCCTTTGCTTGACATGGGATTAATTCATGATAAAATGGACTTAATGAGGTCTTAATCTAGTGTTGTGAGGCATTTTATGCATCCACATTATGTCTTGGACCCTTTTAAATGCATTTAACGATGTCTTGTAGAGGTGTTGTAAAGTGTTGTAAGATACTTTCCTGCTTTTCTAGACTTGATGAACCCATTTCTTCCTAATTCAACATTATAAAATGTATTTAAATACATTATCACATCAATTTAAAAGGTTTCTAAAATAAACTTAATATTAAATTAGTGTTGTAATGTGTCTTGCACATTCACATTGATTTTTTTGTGTCTTTTTAGGCTATGTGGACCTCATTTTAGTATTGTAAAGTGTATTTAATCATGCTTTCACATTGAATTTTGTATGCCAAGCCCTATTTGACATTTACATCATCACTAATAAGCCCCTATTAACCCATATTGTGCATCTTGAGAAATAATTTGATCAAATAATCGACATAGTCATCATATAAGCCTTATTTTCTTACTTCTCAACATTCCAGCTAGCAAAAATGGACCTTGTGGGACCCATTCGCTATTAGTGGAAAATTAGTCCCATCTAGGTGGGACCCATTCACCATTAGTGGCAAATGAGTCCCATTTGAGCCATTTTTGAGGTTTTGAGTGGGAAAAATTAGGTTTTAAGTTTAATTTTTCTCCATGTCAGCCTTAGGGATCTAAATAATAGGAAAATAAGGTTAATTGTCTATAAAATCACCTCTCTTAACTTATTTTTACATCTCATTAACTTAATTCACATATTCATCCACCAATCTTCCATCTAAAGTCAAGCAACTTAGGGTTTTGTCATTGCAAGTCATTAAGAAAGCTTCTAAGGACATTCAAGGGTTGAATCTTCCTCTGGATTGTTGCAAAAATTCAAGATCAACATCATGGAAAGGTAATCAACTCCATTATTTCATGTTTCATTCTATTATTTCATCATTTTGGTTTAATTACCTAAACGGGGTTTGACTAAGGCAAACCCCTATGCCCTAACACTCACCATTTCTTCTTCTCTTCTTATGTGATTGCAAATTTAGGTCCCTTGGAAGCTTGGAAATCATTGAAGATAAAGTTTGCAAGGTTTCTCAAATATTCTCTTGATTCATCAAGTCAAAATATCAACAAAATCTCATTTTCAGACCCGTAAATCAGAGTTTCAGAAGCGAACAACTGTAGGAAGCTAAAGTACAAATCAAAGTTTTAGAATCCACCTTTGAAAATCTAGAAATTCAAAAGTGGACTCATTTTCCATGAGTGGAGAATGAGTCCCATCCCAAGGTCATTTTTTGGATTTGTACATTTTTAGATACCCTTTTGTCAAAAATAGGTTCCCGTACACTTTGGTAGAACTGGGACTGATTCACCTAGAATGGTGAATGAGTCCCTCTAGGTCTGAAAAATAGCATCAACAGCATTTAAAATGTAATTTCCAATCTTCATAAAACTTCCAGGTGCACACTTTCAATTTGATTCATTTCTGTTGCAGTTTTCCATTCATTTTTAGGTGATTTTGTATTACATTATGTGTTTTCGAACATAGCATAATTCTTAGAATTTGCATTCATAATAAATCAATTAGTTCATATAATTGCATTTATATGATCTCATTTAGCTCATATAACATCATACATAACATTATTTGAATGAATCCTTAGCATTTTTGGGCCCTATCTCTCTCATTTTAGGTGGAAAACCCTAGAAGAGCTAGAGAAGTACATAGGAACCCAAAAATCTACGATTCATTTTGGTGAACCTGCTTTTTGAATGCCTTATTGACTAATTTGGATTCCTTTAATCATCATAGATCTAGCTTGCATTAGGGTTTTCATGATTCATTTGCATGCTAGGTGTTAAATTTTACATTCATAAAAAGGGCCTTAAAGTTACATTTTTATCCTTTAAATTCATTTCACTTTTCTGAAATTTTGCATTTTTACTTTAGGTCTGCATCATAGCACTCAGAAAGCATCAAAATTAGTAAAAAAATTCTGAAAATTCTGAAAAGATTTCATATTGGGACTCATTCGCCACCTTGGGCGAATCAGTACCTTCTAACCCCTGAAACAACATTTTTCAGAACTCAAAAATTTGTTTTTGGGCTTCTGTTTGGTGCCTTAGCTTGTATATATCAATTAGTTGCATTTCTATAACATGCATTTCACTAGATCACACTTAAATTAGCTCATTTCATGCATTTTTTAAATTTCCCATTTACATCTCCCACATTTCATTTTTTAAAGTATTGCATATTGTAATCAGCAATTTACTTTGTTTTACATTTGAAAATTACATTGCACTTTATTTACTTTTGCATAACATGTTCTTTAAATGTTCCTTTGATTTGATTAAACATGGATTTTATAAGCATAACACCCCTTCTTATGAGTTTGATTTTGATTACAACTATGAGGAACATAGCGTAGACCAAAATATAATATTACCCATTGGTTTGAACATGGAGGTGTAGACAATCATAACCCACCTACTTTTTCTTCTCCCAATAACTCTCATATTAGTGACGAAGGTATCTTGAAGGAAGTTACAAGAATTGTGAGTCTTGATTGTCCATTTTCTTATTCCCCTTTGGATGATGTTACCAAACAAGATGATAAAAACATAGAAACATTCCTGAATACCACCTCACCTAATCCCCATAACCATGACAATCAAACTTTTCCATCTCCTAATATCCCTCCTCGATGTCAAGAGGATAGGTTGGTATTAGAAGATATCCCTATTAAGAGTCATGAGAATCTTGACCCTCCCTTCCCTACTGCTCCTTCCATTTGGGATAATCTATTTGAAAACCATAGTGATCCTTCTCTTGATGCCTCCCTCACTTGTGATGAAGCTTCTTTACACACTTCAAACTTGGATGAACATATCACAAGCTCTCCTAGTTGGGTAGATAACCTAGCACATGAGAACGAGACCTTAACAACATTAGACACTCAACCAATACCTTCTCATAACCATCCCCTTCTTCATGATCCCATCATTAATCATTCTCCTATAAGCGATGAAGTCATTTTGGATGAACCTAGCCTTACTTGTCAAAAAAAAATTTCTTGTTGTTCTTCTAAATGATCTCCTTCTAGGGAGAATATCATGGTGCTAGCAAATGACAACAATAATCATGTCTCTTCCTTAGATAAAATGGTGATTCTCGATTGTCCTTCCTTAGAGATACATCAAACCAAGACCGCTAAGGTTATGAATGCACAAGTGTTCATTCGATCCCCCTCCATCAATGAACCACATACATACCTTGTGGGACATCCAAATAAGGTGAATTTCCTATAAAAGCACCTCTCTTAACTCATTTTTACATCCCATTAACTTAATTCACATATTCATCCACCAATCTTCCATCTCAAGTCAAACAACTTAGGGTTTTGTAATTGCAAGTCATTAAGAAAGCTTCTAAGGACATTCAAGGGCTGAATCTTCCTCCATTATTGTAGAAATTCAAGATCAACATCATGGAAAGGTAATAAAATCTATTATTACATGTTTCATTCTATTATTTCATCATTTTGGTTTAATTACGGGGTTTGACCAAGGCAAACCCCCACGTCCTAACACTCACCATTTCTTCTTCTCTTCTTGTGTTTTTATAGATTTAGGTCCCTTGGAAGCTCGTAAATCATTGAAGATAAAGTTGAAAGGTTGCTCAAATATTCTCTTCATTCATCAAGTCAAAATATCAACAAAATCTCATTTTCAGACCTGTAAATCAGAGTTTCGAAAGTAGACACCTATAGGAAGCTAAATTGTAGATCAGAAGCTTCAAAACCCACCTTTGAAAATCCAGAAATTCAAAAGTGGACTCATTCACCATGGGTGGAGAATGAGTCCCATCCCAAGGTTAGTTTTTGGATTTTTACATTTTTAGGTACCCTTTTTGTCAGAAACGAGATTGATTTTACCAGAATGGCGAATGAGTCCCTCCAGGCCTGAAAAACAACATCAACAACATTTCAGATGTAATTTTTAGTCTTCATCAAAGTTCCAAGTGCAAACATTCAATCTAATTCATTTCTGTTGCAGTTTTCCATTCATTTTTAAGGTGATTTTATATTACACAATGTGTTTTTGAATATAGCATAATTCTTAGAATTTGCATTCATAATCAATCATTTTTTTCATATAACTGTATTTAGATGATCTCATTTAGCTCATATAACATCATACATAACATAATTTTAATGAACCCTTAGATTTTTTGGGCCCTATCTCTCTCCTTTTAGGTGAAAACCCCTAGAAGAGCTAGAGAAGTACATAGGAACCCAAAAATCTACGGTTAATGGTTCATTCAAATTATGTTATGTATGATTTATGCTAGAATTTGGGGAAATGGATATAGAGAAGTATCTTATTTCACATAAATTTGTGGATGTATTTCTAGATGAGCTACTCAGTGGATTACCTCCCAAGAGGTTATCTGATTTCTCTATTGACATTGTACCAGAATATGAACCTATCTGTAAGGCACCCTATAGAATGACTACTAAAAAATTAATGGAACTCAAGGCACAATTGGAGGAATTATTATCTAAGGGGTTGATAAGACCTAGTGTCTCACCTTGAGGAGCACTAGTAATCTTCATGAAGAAGAAAGATGGAACACTATTCTTGTGTATTGATTATTGGATGCTTAACAAAGCTACAATAAAGAATAAATATCCATTACCAAGGATTGATGATCTTTCTGATCAAACGTGAGAAGTAGCCATGATTTCAAAGATTGATTTGCAATCAAATTGAGAATCAAAGATGAAGACATATCCATAACTGCCTATAGAACAAGATAGAGACATTATGAGTTTACAGTCTTACCTTTTGGACTTACTAATGCACCTGTGACATTTATGAACCTAATGAACAATATTTTTAGGGATTTTTTGGATAGGTTTGTTTTAGTATTCTTGGATGATATCCTAATTTATTCCAAGGATGAAGAGGAACATTGCAAACATTTAGAGTTAGTTCTAAAGTAGTTAGGAGAAAATAAACTATATAGAAAACTCTCTAAATGTAGTTTCTTTTAGAAGAAGGTGCAGTATTTGGGTCACATAATTTAGGCTAAGGGAATTTTAGTAGATCCTATGAAGATAAAAGTAGTATTAGAATGTCCAGTACCTTAAAACATACCAAAAGTTAGAATTTTCATGGGTCTGTCTAGTTACTATTGAAAGCTTATTGTAAACTTTTCCAAGATAGTATTTCCTAAATTACTTCATTGCAAAGGGAAGGAAATAATTTTGAGTGTATAGAAAAATTTCAAGTGGCATTCAATCTACTTAGGGAGAAGTTGAGTACGAATCGAATATTGAAGGTACTAGATCTAGAGGGTGACTTCACTATTATCATGGATGCATTAGGAGAAGGAATAGGTGGAGTGTTGATGCAAGAAGGGAAATTCACTGCGTATGAATCAATAAAGTTGAAAACCTCTAAGAAAAATAATCCATCACATGATTTAGAGTTAGCAACAACAGTTCATGCATTGCAAATGTGGAGACATTATTTTCTTGGAGACCCATTTGAACTGAAGACTGATCACCATGGTCTTAAGCATTTGTTCACTCAACATAATTTGAATGCACAACAATGTAGATGGTTGGAGTCGATATCAAATTATGACTTCAATATCAACTACATAAAGCTTGGAAAAGAAAACTAGGTTGTAGATGCTTTAAGTCATAGAAGGCATATCAACTCAATGCTATCCATTCAAACTAACTTCAAGGGTCAAGTATTGTAGAAATCCAAGGGTGATGAGTACTATGAGCAAGTCAAGCAAGAACTCATGGATAATTTACAAGATGCAAGGTTTGAAGGATTTTATTTTGAACCTAGTGGATTGTTAATGTATAAAGGAAGAATGTATGTACCTACTTCTGAAGACTTGAGAAATTTGGTATGGAAATATGGTAAATGTCATCATGTTTTTCCCTTGGGTAGATGAAGTTTGCAATGTGTGAATGTCAAATCCAAAAGATAATGTGGCACCTTCTTCTAACAATTTTGCTAGATATCGTTGAGGATCTTGTTCCAAGTATTCATCTACAAAAGAGGAAAACTTTGGGTCTTATGCAGCAGCGCCCAAATCTTCAACTACAATGTGTCCTTGTTGGTCTTTAGTGACAAATTTTTCCAATAATGTTTTGTGTGGTCTTGGTGTCCCTGATGGGGGATTTGAAAATTGATTGATAAAGTCTTGTGGATCAAAATTTCTCTTTGTTTCCTTTTGGACCTTGTTTTGACCATGTAAGATATGCTCAAAATGCGGATGATGCAAAACTATATCTATGAATGATATGATTTTAGTCTATTTTTTGGATATTTTGCATATAAGGAATGAATGCTAATGCAACTATGTTTTTGGTATTTTTTGGAAAATAAGGAAATTCTAAAATGATGTTGTCTTAAAATGACTATGTCTAAGTATGCAAAAGTGTAGGCAAGCTTTTAAAGGTAATCAATTTTGGTAGATTTGAAAAGAGGTTACTAACCATCTAAAGTTTGACCAAGGCTTCATTTTAGTTTGTCAAGGGACCTTTTTGTGAGACTAATACCAAGAGATAAAGTGAGTTTCCAAACTAGACTAATGAGCTGGAAAGATTCACCAAGATGACAAAAGATAACAAGTGTGACGAGTGACTAGGTTCAATGACATTTTTTGTTGAAGCAATGGTTTATCCAAAGTATGGAAAATTGGCCTATTATAAAATCCGCAAAGGTCATTGTCCTAAAAGTCTTATTGATCTTAAGGTAACTAGGAATCCTAAAATGTAACTAAGGTTTGCAACTAGTATGTCTATCGCTATGGCTAAATGATACTAAAATATGCAATCATGAAAAGTATTAGCAAATCTTTCTAGTTTTTGTTTAGAGATCACTGTGAAAGGATAATCAAAGACTGGATTTGACTGTTTGACCTTAGATTGTGACAGTGAAATTCATTTTTCTGGTTATCAAGAAATTATGGTTCAGGTTAACAAATATGTCACATAAACTAATGGATGTGGTTTTTAGTGTCAGATGTGGTTTATTGGTAAACTACGTCTTAGGTATGTGACAGGAAGATGTGTCATTCTAGATTGCAAATGTGGCTCATAAAATAAAATGCATCATAGAGGTTTTTAGATGCAGTTTTTCAATCTTAGAGGGTGTGATGGTTTGACACTTGCAACTCAAGATATCAGATGCAGTTTTTCAACTGACAGATGTGACTCAGTATGAAAGGTATGGGTTTCTGGTGTACATATGCAAGTCAATTTGATAGATGTGGGTTTCTGGTGTACAAATGCAACTCAGTTTGACATATGTGGGTTTTTGGTTGACATATGCGACTCAATATCAAATATATAGGTTTCCGGTGTATAGATGTGACTTAGTTTGATAGATGCGAATCAATTTGATAGATTGTCTAGGGGATTGATAAGATGATTGTTTAATAAAGCCTAGTTTCAGGAATGAAACATATCATATAAGACGTTGAATCTAGTTTTGATCATGTGACCACCTGTATAAGGCAGTGATAAAGCATGGTTTTAGAAAGACACATATCATATAAGACGTTGAGTTTGGTTTCGATCATGTGACCACCTATATAAGGTAATGATAAAGCCTAGTTTCAAAAAGATATATATCATATAAGACATTGAGTCTGGTTTCAATCATGTGACCACCTATATAAGGCAATGCTGATTGAACTTGACTAAATGATCATGTCTATTTTCAGGAAGGACACATCCTGTATAAGACATAGGTTGATTGTTTATGTTATTGCTTTGGAAATTTGTTTGTTATGTCTTGTTGATGCATGACTTGTCTTGATGTTTTGACAATTGTTTGTGTTTGATGACAATGTCTAACTTAATTTGACTAACACGATGAACCCTAAAGGACTGGCCTAGTGTGGCCTCGAAGGCTCATTGATTGATGGCCTTGCCTACGTTATACACACAAAGAACTCATAGTTCAACCAAACTTTGACCGATAAGACTGACTAAAAAAATATTTTATTTATTTGAAGATATCTGATGTGTGTGATAGTGAATGTGATGAACCCTAATGGACTAACCTAGTGCAGCCTCAGGGGCTCCTCGATTGATGGCCTTGCCTATGTTATACACACAAAGACCTCGTAGTTCGACATGACCAATGACAAAATGTAGACACTGGAAATTATCTTAGGCTTGTAACCCCTTAACTTCTTCATATTTCATTCATCTTCATTTCATAATTAAATTTAATGTTAATTATTTAATTATTTTCTAAGGTCAAATACCCTCTATTAATTAAATAACCTTAATTATTTAATTAATTCATTCTACCTTTATTATTTTTGATTTAATTAAATAAATATTATTTATTTAATTACATTTAATTTAAATAATCATTTTAAATTATTTAATTATTCTTTAGCCTTTACTTAGATCTTTCATTAATTAAATATTTATTTATTTAATTAATTCAAAATCTTGAATATTAAATTAAATCATTATTTAATTCATAAAAGGATTTATCCATGGCATATTCCTCTATAATCAAATAATATCTTTGTTATCTAATTAGTCATTTATCACTTATGTCTAGATCTAAATTGATCATTTAGTTATTTGGTGAGATAATATTTGATTATCTTTAACGAACAGTCTTTTTGTGTTAATTGGTCTGTTATCTAGATTAGATCTTATTTTCTACGTGCAAACCTCTATTAATTAAATAACTTTGATTATTTAACTAATTTATTCTTATCTTCTATCCATGCCAATCTTCATCTTTTACATGCAATCTTTATTCTTTTGTATCTTGACCAGTTTCCACTAAAGATTAAATTATTATTTAATTTAATCCCCACCTTTCATGCTTTATCACTCACACTAATTCAACCCTAATCCTATTGCATGTCACATCTTTTAATCTAAATCATCAATTGAATATCTTTAATATGAGCCTATCCTTTGAAAATCACATTTTCTATAAATTGGCTTTACCTTCATCATTATTACTCCTCCCGAAATCTTATGAGTTTTGAAAGAAACTTTTATAAATCTTCAATGTTTTTCTATTAACACTATCATGCTTAAGAGAAATCTAAGGGCATTTTATACTACAACAATATGGAGAAGTGCAATGAAGGTGATCCATGGGATGCACAAGGGGTTTGGTGAGATCTTTCTTTTATTCATGCTTTATATTCCATTATTCTTTATTGTTAGCTTAGGTTTAGTTTATTTATGCTTTGAATTGCTTAACCTGCGAATTTTCCTTGTGTTACACTTTACTTGTTTAGGGGATCATTATGCTACTCAATGCCCTAACATGTCTTCAAGATCACAGGCAAACAAAAAATCTCTTCCTCTACAACAAATTGTATTCTAGCACAAGAGCCATGCAACTGTGGATAATCAACAAGCAAAGTATTAGGTCACACCATTGGAAACTCCAACTTTTTTGTTGTTATTCCTATAGCAATGATTGTTCGAAGCTAGGGTAGAAATTCCTAGTTTCTCAACTGAAGTGAATTTGTATGTAGCACCAATAGGATCTTAGGATGTCATTCTAGGAATGAATTTTCTATGGGAACATAAAGCCAAAGTGGATTTTCATTCCAAGTTAGTAGAGTGTCTTGGTGATTTTAGGAAATTAGGTGACGTTGCAAGGAACACCAAGAGAGATTAAGTTACAACATATTTCTGCCATTAAAATGTTTAGGGTGAAAAAAGAAAGGTTTCCAACTATATGCAATTAAAATAGAACTTAAGGAAGTCACTCCTCAAGATAATGCACCATCGATTGCGAACCATAAGATTCTTAGGAAATTGAAGAAGGAGAAATGGTAGAATCTAGGAAAATAGATATAGAGAAGTATCCCATTTTAAGGGTATGTGCAGGATCATGATAGGCCAAAAAGTGGCATTTGATGGGTATGTGGCAGACGAATTTTTTTTACCCAAAATTTGATGAAATAAAAAGGGTTTTTAAAGGAGATTCGTAGATTTCCACCAATATAAATTATGCTTTATTTTTAGTTTAATAAGTAATTATTATTCATTTTCGCTCTGAATTTCACATCAAAAATCTTGGATTGATAGAATGATTGGAAAAAATATCCATGATTTCTACTTATCACATTTTGAATCCAAAACATGTGTCATATCAGGCGCTCTACAATTACAGGGATTTCAAAAAGAAAAATGAATTTCATGGAAATTTTGACCAAGTTACAAGTGTCGATATACTGATTTTTTATATTTTTTAAAAAGTCAATAAAAACTGGCAATTAATTATTTACCTGAAAAAACTATAAAAAATATGCATCACAGATATGGCTGACCAACCAGGTCTCAGAAGAGACAAATGAGAATGACACACCATTTTGAATTTGAGACAGATAGGTATTCATTTCTCTCATTGACATTGTTCTGATTCAAACCTAAGCTCTGCACACCACTACTACAAAATTATTGGAACTCAAGGCACAATTAGAGGAATTATTATCTAAGGGATTGATAAGACCTAGTGTCTCACCTTGGGGAGTGTTAGTTATATTCATGAAGAAGAAATATGGAACATTACGCTTATGTATTGATTATCAGATGCTTAACAAAGCTATGATAAAGAATAAATATTCATTGCTAAGGATTTATGATCTTTTTTATCAAATGCAAGAAGCAACTATGTTTTTAAAGACTGATTTGCGATCAAGTTGCCATCAAATGAGAATCAAAGATGGAAAAATATTCAAAAATTCCTTTAGAACAAGATATAGGCATTATGATTTTATAGTCTTACCTTTTGGACTTACTAATGCACCTACAACATTTATGAACCTAATGAACAATTTTTTTAGGGATTGTTTAGATAGGTTTGTTTTATTATTCTTAGATGATATCCTAATTTATTCCAAGGATGAAGAGTAACATTGCAAACATTTAGAGATAGTTATCCAATGGTTAAGAGAAAATAAACTATATGGAAAACTCTCTAAATGTAATTTCTTTAAGAAGAAGGTGCAGTATTTGGGTCACATAATTTTGGCTGAGGAAAAATGTCATACTCCAGCTCAACATTGACCTCTACAGAGCAATCTAGTTTCTTATCCTTAATACATATCTTTTCAACAAATGAAATGGTCAGACTACATAACCAACAAATGTTATTGTATTTGGAAACACCTATTGCATTGTCAATTGCAGATCAAATTAGAGGGCCACACAGTTCAAATCTAGATGAAGAACAACTTTAATCTAAGATAATATTATGTGTTCATAAAAGGGTAATGTTATGTTCAAATTTATGCGTGGAAAAAAGCCTTGTCAATGGCACACTTGGGAAAATCAAAGCAATAGTCTATAAGAATGTTGAGAATTCTCCTTCACTTCCATTGTTTATTGTTGTTCAATTCAACAATTACATAGGATCTGCTTGGGACCACAATAATCCAATAAATGTCCCTATCGCCCCATTAAGTCATGGTTGGTGTCATCAAATCCCACTCAAAATGGCATGAACCTTAATAATACACAAAACACAACTTGGCCTAACACTTGAAAAGGAAATAATCAACATTGAAAATATAGACCAACAAGGCCTAACATTCACAACTATTTCTAGAGTGCGTGAACTTGCAAGCCTACACATCAAACTAGCCTTCACATTTGAATTATATGCATGTATGCAAAAAATCCCATATGTAGCTCGTCGAAAGCAAGAGGAAGTGCGCTTATTGGAATGATCAAATTCAAACTCCTAAATGAACACTCATACCAAAAACACCTACAAGTTAGTTACTTCTATTTGATCATCTACATTTTTTTAGTTTCCAACTTGAAAAGCCCACATTGCATACTTAGTTACAAACTCCCTCAATTGATTAGATACAATTTTCCTATAGGTACGCAAACACTCTTGCAACTCAATCATTTTGCTGGCACTCAATGCTTATTAATTTCATCTATATATGGTCATCTTAATCTACTAATGGACGTAACTAAATAACGTTTGGTAAAAAAAAATCCTATTATTTCTATTCATTTCTTGATGGGCTATGTTTATATAAGAAACTATGTATGAACACAAGTATTCACTTTGGAATTTAATGTATTAATTTACATTTGACATTCTACGAGTTGTATTTGGTAACAATATGTATCAAGTAACAATTTGTACCAACATGTGTTTATATATGATAGAAAATAGGTTAGTCAAATTCCATTTTTTAAGTTTTACAAATAGTTGGGTATTTCCATGCCTGATATGTTCCACACACACAGACACACAGACACACACACATATATATATAAGGACACCTATAAACTAGATTTGGGAAATTAATAAGTACTGCTTATGTGTACCATCTTTAATAATTATATGTATCAAATAAAAGGGTATGTGCAGGATCATGATGGGCCAAAAAGTGGTGATATGATGGGTATTTGTAGGGTATGTGGCTAACGATTTTTTTTCAACCCAAAATTAATGAAATGAAAAGGATTTTTAAAGGATATTCTCAACTTTCCACCAATATAAATTATGCTTTACTTTGAATTTAATAAATAATTATTATTCATTTTCTATTTGAATTATGACTAAAGTCCTAAATAATAGGCTGATTGAAAAGCATCTATAACTTTCAAATGGTATCACATTTTTTGAATCCAAAACATGCGTCACATTCTATGCTTCATATACTATAGGATTAAAAAAAATGAATTTCATGAATTTTTTACCAAGTTAAGGTGGTTAGATGTACGAGTTTTTATATTTTTTAAAAGTTGTAATAAAATTTTTATAATTAATTATTTACTTGGAAATAAATTACCAAAATAGATGCATCACATCAGGACATGAGTCCTCTACTTATATCTAAAATATTATAAAAAAATATTATCATTTTATTGTGGTTAGGGTGGTCAGACAGACACCCACTTCTTATTTTTTCCCTAAAATTTAAGAACTACTTTGAAATTTAAAAGTTTCACCAAATAGATTTTGTTTTCTACATTAAACCTATTAGTTTAGAAACTACATTCAATTTTCTACAAATTCTATTCTTACATATTTTTAAAATAATATAGATAACTTATTCAAATTTTTACGTCAAGCTGCCTAACTCTGATTTTTCTAAAAATTTTGCCACTTAAGGGCCTATTTTTTCCATGATGATCCTGCACATACCCAAAATCTCAAGTTGCATGGATCATATTTCAACAAGACTAGTCATATTTCATGCATCTATCACAAAAAAAAAATTATTAATAAAATTGCTGGACATGAGATTGTTGTTATTTTCTTTAAATGAGGATATATAGGATGTAAAAATTGTCTTACATATTTCTTTTGGTGTTGTACATAATATATATTGGGTTTAAAATTATTTCTTGTTTAGATCTATAGATAAATGGTTTATCTATGCAATGTTTTTCCTTGCGCAATTGAATATGGAAACAAAATTGTAAGAAGATAAATGATTTATATTAGATTCTTCACAAAAATCTAAACAATTTACATATTTATTATTCACTCAAATGAGACAACTTGTTGTAGATATATGCATGCCAAATATCACTCTAAATGGGTGAATGAGAAATGATTGGGCTCTTTCAAAGAATAATATCTTCTCTTTTATATGTGCACATGTGCAAATACATTTTATTTTTAAAATGGCATTACTATAACCACACCTATAAACTATGAATCTTGCCACAATGATTTGAATATGCTAGAGGTTTATGCACTTCTTAGATGGATCACAAAATTATTTGAATTAGGGTTGTACTTTCCATTTTTGTGTTTAGTCATGATTGAATGTTTTTTTTGGGATTCACTATACTTTAAAATTGTATTACTATTGTTTTAGGTAAAATTTGCTGAGCCACTATAAAAGTTTCCATTGATATTTTTAAAAAAATTATTTTTACAAAATTGCATAGGCATGAGAGAGCAAAATATTCCTGTGAGAGCAACATGATTGCCAAAAAGAGCACAGTAGGAAAAAACCAAAACAACATTTACAAGAGTAGACATATTACATATATGAGGGCCTATGAAGCCAAGAAACCAAAATATAAAATGTAGAGGGAAAGCATCCTAGAGAGAAAACTAGCATCGAAAGCAACAATTAGGCTCAAAACACAAAACAATGGAAGAAAGAAGCAAAATCTATTACTAGGCCAGGCCAAAACAAAGGAGAAAAACACCATCTATCACAACCCACTCGCAATAGAGGAGGACATATATCAATTAGTGGAGAAAAATAAGGCTTGTAAAAAGGATAATTAAGAGCATGTTTGAAGAGGAAGCAAACCACTTTGAATAGAGTCATTAGACTATTCGCAAGGTAGCAACCCAAAACTAGCTTGCGAGCCAGAAGATAATCATGAAAAGAGGAAGAATGTGTAGAAACTAGGTCCTGAACCATAAGACAAAGAAGAGACTGCAAAGCATGAGAGGATAGAAGGTGTACTTTGCAAAAAACTCCACTCAAAATATTTTTTCCAACACATAGGCCATAGGATTCCATAGCCATATCCAAGATGAACATAGGGAAAACATGTGGAAGCAAAAACCTTCCTACAATGAATCTTATAGTCTCATTACACCATAACATGTCATAAAATTTGAGACAAAAAGAGAGGCTAACTCATGAGGCAGAGCCATAGGGTGGAATTCAAGCCACTCCTTTCCCAAGACATCCATAATTGCTTCTTCTACCTTTGGGCAGTGAATTAAAAAGGTAGAGTGCAACAATTCTATAGGAGAATTATAGAAAATATGCACCTCATGAAATGTTAGTAAGATTAGAACTCTGAAAAGGCTATCCATTACAAACCACTTGAAACAGAAATTAAATATGCCCAAATGTAGGAAAGATCAAAGAAGATATATCATGAATATAAATAGATTATGATAAAGAGAAAATGTGCAAACAATTAGGACCAGTACCCAGAGGTAGTAGTAGGCACAAAAACCACCAAGAGAAAAGGTGGTAGTATAAAACACATGTGGAGCTAAGAATAAGTGGTACCCAAACATGAAGCCACCTCAGTACCCAAATCAAAGAAATGCCTTTGAATCAGATGCAAGATTTGATAGGTTGTCGTCAAAGGAAGCCACCTTTAATAGGTTGAAAATTTTGAGACATTCCCAAGTATGTGTAAGCAATAATGATGTCATCACATCACATGAACCAAGTATCAACTATGTGTGCCAAAGGCATGAAAAGGACCACCACATACACAAAAAGAAAAGAGTGCAATTAATGAGTTTCTAGATCAATTGATGTCATGGAGACCATCACATAGCCACCTCAACAATGAGCCAAAAAAAATAGAGATGTCAAAGGGACCATCCCAAAATGTTTGTACATCAAAGATTGCCAACAAGTTAACGAGAGGGTCATCTCAGAAGGTTCCAAGGAGGCCACCACAAATCACACAACCAATGCCACAAAGGACTTCAAGAAGACCATCAGTAGCATGAAACACAAAGACAATGTTGTGAAGAATGTCACAACAAACAAACATTATATGCTAGGAAATCCTAAAGGAAGACCAAAGCCGCAGACATCTTGAGAAGACTGCCAAAACCATGCTACCTAACATCAAGGAGACCTCGTTAGCACAAATAACTAGATGCCAAGAAGACCAACTTCATTCCAATAAGGAAATCATGAGGATCGTCCATCTAGCAAGCAAAGATGTCATGTTGACAGTAATGAAAGATACGTAGATCTTGAGAGCAAAGAGGTCATGGAGACCCTCTCGAGCTCCCCAGGGATGTCATGAGGACTATCCAAAAAACCAACCTACCAAGATGTCAAGGGGATTGTCTAGTAGGAAAAACATATGTAGAGACCAGCAAGTTAGATGTAGTGCTTAGAAGAAAGAACTATGAAGTTGTAACAAGACCAAGAAGCTACCACAATAAGCCAAGAGCATTAGTCTAGAAATAAATTAAGCTCATCAAGAGAAAACACAATAAAAGGAAGGAAATTATCAATTGCCATGTTTGCCAATTTGTTTGTAGAAGAACTTGCTTCTCTATAGAAATGTTAGATCTGGTAAGTCATGAAATTCTATAAGATGGATAGAGCATGTTGTAACAAATAGTTCAATTTCCAAGAATGAGAATTTTTTCTCAATAGATCCCCAATAACAATATGAGAATCACCTTCAATGATAAGCTTGGAAGCCTTATTTGCGAGAGCGAGTTCAAGACCTAAAATTAAGGCATTAAACTCAACCACATTGTTAGTACCACTATTTAACATCTTGCATGCAGCTTTGACCACCTTTCCTTCGTCATTTCTCAAGATCATGCTTGCACCAGAAGCTTTGGCTTACCCTGAGAAGCCCCATCAAAATTCAATTTGAGCCACCTAGGAGGAGGGGGTGACCAGCTAGCTGAACTTCTATTAACTCTTGTATTGACAATTTTAATTGAGCCCCTAGCCAACAAGGGATCCAACCCAAACCAAGACTTAAGCATCCGAGAATCCAAAGAAGAAAAAGGGACCCCAACATGCAAATTCTTAAGAACAAAGGACCTCACATTTTCTGTAATAGAGGCTTCAATTTTTTACAAAATCTAATTTCTATCGAGGATTTCCTTCTAAATTTTTTGTTATTGCATTCAAGCCAAATGTTCCAAATCATAATAGACAGGATAATATTCTAGATGCAAGCAAAGTAGGCCTTTTTGAATAGGGAAGGCCAAGCCTGAAACTTAGGAGAGAATTATGAAGGCTACTGCACCACCTCAGCTTAACCATAAGCCAACACCAACAACAAGAAGAAAATTCACAAGTGAGCAAAAGGTGATTAGTCGATTCCAATGCCTTACCACAAAGGACACAAGGGAAGAGGGGAGTAATACCTAGATGATCTAGTCTCATACCTATTTTTTTTTTCTTTCATTACTAGCCACACAAAGGCACCTACCTTAGGGAGAACCTCAGGGCCCCAATCTAGAGTTTAGGGGGCCAATCAAATGATCTGTCGACATTAACCAATGCTTTATAGCCTTTCCCTACATTGTGAGATCCCAACGGGGACCTAGTCCAAATGATTTCATTATCCTTGTTAGAGTACACAATGTTCCTAGATGACAACACCAAGTAGAGAGTCCTTTAGATCCTTTGGAAAAGGAAAAGATTCTACATCCCTCCATTTAGCTAAAGGAGGGGATGTAGAAAAATCCACTGTCATATAATCACACACCCTACAACCCCAAATATTTTTCAAGTAAACAATAATCCCATTCCATTTTGCATCTGAACAAAGAAGCTAATGACCACTCCAAGTGTCATCCTAGAACATAGATTTTTTCCCATTATGAATTACCCATGACAAGTGTGATAGAATAACAAATCTACAAGAAATAATGAAATTCCAAACTTTGGAGCTCCGAGGAGGATTCTTTATAGTAAATATATTTTCCCTATCACAAGAATCAAGATACACGTGCCTCATGATTTGGAACCACTTGGCATTTGGATAATTGCATTACTATTTTGTTTCTTAATTAAATCACACTTTCCTTTTCTATGAATATTGAGTATTGATAAATTATGATATTTGAAGCTTTTAAAAATGTAGTGTTGTGCTCTATCTATTAGCTTCTGGTAAAGCATGTGGACTATATTCTAATCTTAGCTAAGAAAAAATGGCAGCAATAAATCAAGTGGTATTCTTTTCTTTTGGGAAAACAAATCTATACTGTAACTACATTGTTTATAAACCAATAATGTCACTTCTAAGAAGAGGAGAACCAACATCTCCATTTTCCACCTAATTGTTGTTGAGTTAACAACTTTAATAACCTCAATTTAGCCATAATTTTCATCTTACAAGTCTCTCCTGGAAGAGTCAACCTTTTTCAATTGCAAAGAAAGCAAGTATCTTCTTGAAAGGTTGACTTACATAGGAAAGAAATTTGTGACAAGAAACCACAATATCTTAAATTTTCAGAAGGCTCTTGATGTTTCAAGTGTATCTTAGCAACAAATATCAACTATTATGGTTACCACAATAGTCTTGCCCAATCTCATGACTATAGATGAAGTATATTTTTGCTTCTTGTTTTTAAGATTTATGTTCCAATTAGAGAAACTGTTAGAAACCAAGATCTGATTGCAAACCAAAAAAATCACCTTCCACGGAAGAGAAAAACAAAAAAGCAGAGATTTGCAAAAGATGTACAAATTGATATATTCGAAGTACAATTAATTACAAGAGATAATTTTTTTATAAAAGAAAAGATGCATAAACCTAATCTTATCTTGAGCAAAAAGATAGCTCAACAAGATAAGGATAAAACCTATAACTTAGAAATTAAATATGCCTAAGTAAACTTATGCTAAAGTGTAATTAATAATTAATTACACCAACACCCCCCATAAGTGCAACTTAGGGAGAAGCAGATTATTATGCAAATATGAGTCCCGACAACAAGGCTTGATTAGGTAATCATTTACAAATGCAAAGAGAGAGAAAACCCAGTGGGAAAACCCCCCCCTCAATGAGATGAACTGTTGCAAAGAAGCACTAGAAGAACATTGATGAAGAAACACTAGAACCCCAAATCTGGCAAGCAAGGAAATATACTTCTTTTTGCAAAATACCATATCGAAATCACAAATGCAACATCAGACCCGATGCCAAGGAACACTAGAAACTCACATACTGGATCAACCCTAGAATCTATAAGCAATAGTAGATGAAGGATGAAAGGACCCATAATGATGACAAATCTGGAAGTTGTGTCTCTCGAAGCCAATGTCAAACTAAAACTAAAACTGCCCATAGGACGAGTACCATCAAGATTCTGGAACATTAACCATAAAAACATGGCCTTCAAACTGAGAAAGATCTGAACCAATGCGGATCAAGAACCATAAAATCCCAATGTGAAGTGTGAACCAAAGCAAACCAACGATGTGTCTAGCTAAGCAAGAAAGAAGCTAAAGGAAACAATAGGAAACCAGACAAACTCATGCGAGTTGTCACCAATACGAAGAATGGATGCAAGAACCCCCCTTAATGGAACTTTATATCAGTTCGTTATTACAATACCTAATGATTGTAGAAGGAGAGAATGCAAAACTACAGAAACATAAGTGAAAATGCAAACCTAGTGCACGAAACAAAAATGAATGAATGCATAGAAAAAGGTACACATATTCTGTAAATGACCTTAGATCTACATAGAGGCCAAAACCAGCTTTCCAATGCTGTGAAAATCGTGAAAAATGGATAAGCGAGTCAAAAGATATGCTTCTTGGAGTGAAAACGACAACATCTGACTTCCAAGGTTAAAAAGACATAAAAAAAGCAAAACCAAAAAATCAAACCTGTACCATTGCATATAGCTCAGAAAAAAAATTCCGGCGATATCTCTTTTGCAAAAAAACAACGCCGTATGTGAGAGTTATGCCCATTTATGTGAAACTACTCCAAAAAGGTCCGATTTGGCCATCTGAAGCCCTCAGGGGCTAAAAAAATAAGGCCCCTGGTCACCTGGGCGGACCAGGGGGCCGGCGGCTAGGGAGCTTCGGCGTGGCCCTTGGTCACCCATGTGACCAGGGCTAGGGCTAAAAGCCCGGCGGGGGCTTGTGCTTGGGCTCTGATCGCCAATAAGACTTGGAGCTGGTGATTTAAGCCCTCGGGGGCTGGCAAAACAAGCCAGCGGAGCTGCATGGGGGAGCCACCGGTGGCCGCTAGGTGGCGGAACCCATTTGAACAAGCAGCGCCAAACAAAGCCCAAATTTTTGATTTTTTTTCACTTTTTTTTGAATTTTTTTTCAAAAAATGTGCCTCGGGACGCGAGCTAGGGAGGTCATACGACCTCCTTGGCAATTTTTTTTTGCCTCTCTAAACAATTTTTCCCAAATCAAACAAATTTTATATCAAAATAGGGGTTTTTGGGCGCTACAAATCCAACGGCGAGGTCCGTTTGGGCCCAAAGTGCTCTAAAAATTAGGCGACCCCCAGATCTATCAGAAAAATCACCGAGCTGGAAACCCTCGCAAATCTGGCAAACGGTGACCAACATGAATGAAATAAAAGTCATTTCTAACTTTTTCCAGTAATCTGAATCCAACGGAAAACCCCGATCTGATCCAAGACACTGCATAAAGATGCTCAACGAATGAAACCCTCGAGGGACCTCGAACGAGCTCTGTAATGTATTCCTCCAAAAAAGCTGAGAAGGGGCTGCAAATCGAGGCTCTGATACCATGTTAGAAACCAAGATCTAATTGCAAACCAGAAAAATCACCTTCCACAGAAGAGAAAAACGAAAAAGCATAGATTTGCAAAAGATGTGCAAATTGATATATTCAAAGTACAATTAATTACAAGAGATAATTTTCTTTATAAAAGAAAAGATGCATAAACCTAATCTTATCTTGAGCAAAAAGATAGCTCAACAAGATAAGGATAAAACCTATAACTTAGGAATTAAATATGCCTAAGTAAACTTATGCTAAAGTGTAATTAATAATTAATTACACCAACATAAACCATCGAATTCAAGAAGAACAATTGAACAAATTTATGAAGGCTTAAATTTTGATGCAGTTTCTACTACTCGTGCTACCAGAAACAAGAAGATGAAAAGTACATTAAATTCTAGAAGTGCAAGTTGTCATCTCAATTACCCATTATTGTTGATCTATTTCTTCTGAATTACTTCTGGCTTGATCCATGGTTGAGCGATGTACAAAAACAATTGAATTGTAGAAAAAATAGATTAATTGAACATAGATGAACCATGATATGTGGGATAGTGCGATCATCCGTAAGATGCCCAAGTTTTTGTTTAGTTTAAATGAACAACACCCACTAGAAAAGCATATCATACTTAAAAATTTGATTTCTCTCTAAAAGGAAATGATTTATAAACATTTTGCAAGCACAATCTCCTCAAAATAGACACTAAACAAAGAAGAGATATGTTTTTGCTCTATGGAAGAATTGAGCGAGCTTCAAGAAGATGAACCCTTGCAATAATTTTCATAGGGTCAAAAAACAAAAGGCAGCAAAAGATGAAAAAAGAGATTAAACATCAAAATTGAAGAAAAATAAATAAATAAAATGACACATAGGAAATGCATAAACATAATCTATTGAATTGTGTTAAAAACCAAACAATTTAAGCAATGAAAGCTACAATTAGATAATAAATATATAATGAAACTTCAATATTGAGAAAAATTATATATCAATATTATATATTAAACTATAATATTGACCTAAGCCAATAAGACAAAATATACATTCATTGAAATGTATACATGCAATATTAATAAATTAGATTATAAAACACTGTATGGATGTATAATATTTATGTAGGCTTAGTTTTTCTTCTTAATTAAGTTTGACCTTCCTGCCCAGTGACCAAATCTACTTGTTTGTGCTTCTTATCGCATACTATGGTGGACTTTCAAATATATTACTAGACTGCCCGCATTTGACACAATTTTTTCATGAAGGTAATTTTTTTGGCAGCTTTCATAGATGTTGCTTGTTAATATTTCTTATTTGAAATGGGTCTCACCATAAGGTTTTTCCCTCTAATATGGGTCATTATTAATGTAGGTATCAGCTTGTCCATTAGACCTTAAGGGGTAATTTCTAGCTAATATACTCAAAAAATAGATTTTTTTTTCCAAGCTGACTTTTCACACCTCTTCGATGTACCCATTGCACATCAAGGTGCGATTGCTACTATATTTTCTATTTCAAATAGATAGATCCAAAGATCTTTAAATATGCATCATTCTTGGAGAGATGTGTCTCTTGCATTACACATGACTTTACATAACAAATATATGAGAATGTAAAATATAATTTAAATTTTTAAAACACTGGTTCATGGAGATGAAATAAAAAAATATACATATGTTGTTGAAAATTTCTTGGTCATTAAGTATCAACAATTTGCAACTTGCAAAACATTTTATCAAATGGAGTTTTTAGAAGAGAGTATGGAACTTCATCAAAGACTAATTGAAAGTGGTTCTCTATCAAATCTTTTAGTTATATATCCCTTGATAGATAGTAATGTGAAGGGTGACTCAAAGATTACTAGGTAGCACATTATTCCAGACAAGTAGCAACTGAATTGGCTAAGAATCAAAATTATATAGGAAAGGAACATGATTTTTCTCCACTTAATGGTCTTCACTTAGCTAGTGCAATAATTATTACATTGGTTACTCAAAATTGGAAGACATTGGATGTCTTATTATCATCGCACCACTATTTGTGGACAAACATTTCACGCAGTTTACCTATAATGCCAGAGCACAATTTCATGAAGAATTAAAATCATTTAGTTGCATACAAATTAAATGATCAAATCCAAATCATATATTACATATTCTTATTTCATAATGTAGGAACAATTATGTGTTGTATTTTTGAGAGATGTAAAAGGAAAGAAGTGTTACAGAAGCATAAAGAAAATGAGGAAAATATGCAAGAGGTAGATTGCATCTATAACTAAGGTCTTGTATGAATGTAACGAGGGGTAGATAGTAACCATTTCAATTTATATTCATTTTGTATGTCATTTATTACATAATGATGATAGTAGAAATTTTCCACTATTGATTAGTTTGTTTTTTCTCACTTTACAAGATTTGCACTATAAACATGGTGTTCAATTCTCCTCTTCCTCTATTATTAACTTCCATTTAACTTATGACTAATTAAGACAATATGTATAATACTTATTATGTGATTTTCATAATTTGTATGGTTCATAGATTATGGATCATGGATGTTGAAATGTACAATGGTCCATAATATTTTCTTGAAGGGCTTCCTCATTGTAAAATGCAATTTGTGGGTTAGGGAGAGAAAGGAAGATGATGTATCATTAGATTCAATGTTTCCCACATAAGTATGACCATGTTGTACATCATCAAGTTCATTGTTATTGCCATGTTGCTCTGCATTGTTTAAGTAATGTGGAAATAGACTTGTCCCAATTTTTAAATGGCTATTTAAGGGTCCGATTGATGGATTTTTATTATCATTTACCCCTCCAACTTTGATTACATTTTTGTTGATGAGGTCTTCTACCTTATGTTTAAGACCTATAAAAATTTGAATATTAATGATTTTTAATGTGATGATAGTTGCAAAATATTTGACCATTATATGCTTTAGGAATTGATTTGTTCAGACTAAGTGAATAAACTTAAGGGAGTGTAAGTAAATTAACACTCAAAGTTTGAAGTTGATTTTCAATAGATTCTTGAAATTGAGTAAACATTATAAAATCAAATCTAGCTTAAATAAAGGAATATGAAGTGCTAGCAACTTGATGAACAATTTTTTGTTACATTGTTATTCTTAGAAAATAACTATTGATATTTAGAAGGGTGGGAAGTAGTTTTGCTTGAAGACCCATATTTATATCCTAAAAGAAAAAATAAATTAATTGTGCAAAATACAACTACAACACTAACTTGATAGTGTTGTGACACTAACAAAGTTATCAATGAGAAATAATTCAAGTTAACTATAACACAACTATTTTGAATCTATAAAACTT
The DNA here is from genome assembly GCA_007258455.2 of Sequoia sempervirens. Classification (NCBI taxonomy): domain Eukaryota; kingdom Viridiplantae; phylum Streptophyta; class Pinopsida; order Cupressales; family Cupressaceae; genus Sequoia; species Sequoia sempervirens. The sequence goes on along the minus strand of VDFB02239597.1, from coordinate 13,589 downwards.
CAATAAATAAAAAATATAAACATATAAAGAAAACAAATTATATACTAGTAATTCCATTTTATATTAAAAATAATAAAAATATAAAAAAAAATTATATACTAATAATTCCACTTTATATTAGAAAAAGTAATATTAATTTTTAAAATAATATATTATTTCAAATTTTGGGGGGGGCGACCCTTTGGTGAAATGGTGGGGCTTCCTGCTTGTAGTGCCAACAACCAAGGTTCAAACCTCACGGGGTCAATCTCTACCATGTCAAAAAATAGAGATTGGGGGAGACCGTATGGTGAAATGGTGGGGCTTCTTGCCTGTAGTGCCAACAACCAAGGTTCAACCACACAGGGTTGCTCTCTACCGTGTCAACAATTGAGATTGCTTACCCCAATTTTTTTTTAAATAATTGTAAAGTAAATATTTTATACATAATAGCGGGAATACCAAAAATAGGGATACTTCCAAATTCGTACTACCCTAAATCATCAGTTCTGAATTTTGAGACGAAATGCGAGGGCTCCCGGATGGCTTCCATGGCTGGAGATTTCAAAGAAATGGCGGACTTAGGTGCGGATTCGCTGGGTCATGTGGAGATGCAGGGAAATTTGGGTGCTATCGCTGGTGATTTGGCCGCCCCTAAAGCTTCTGAGATAGCCTTCAATACTTCTCCTAGCAATGTGTTTTGGGCTAGGAATCATTCCTCTCATTCCTCCCATGTTTCTACTCCGCAATTCCTGCACGGGGGGTTGGCCGAGGGTTTAAATGTGCCAACTCCATCCTCCTTGAAGGATCAAGAATTAGCAGATCGTGCTCGTGATGTTGTGCTTCCTAGGAAAAAGTCGATGGCGGGCAAACCCTCATTTTCAGACGCGGTCAAGTCTGGATCCTCCCCTCCTCTAGACACATTTCATCCTAAAAAATGCATAGGTAACATACGTCCAACACAATGCTTTGGCAAAATTCTGGCTTTGGATTTTGATGCCTCTGTGTCAAAAGAGCTGCTTGAAAACGAAAAATTCTTTACGGATAACGGGCTAGTTGGCAGATTTAACCATCTTTGGCCAAATCTTCCAGATTTGCATGATTGGATTTTGAAATCCTGGCTTCCTTTAATGGAAAGCAATTTAGAAACCTACCCTAGCGCAAGAGGTTTTTTTATTGTGGTTTTTGATTGCAGGAAAGACAAAAACACCATTTTAAACTATGTATGGTTTTGGGAAGAAAATTTCTTGCAGTTGAAATCTTGGCACCCAAAATTTGATCCATCCTCTGAATCATTCATAGTGTTGTCGATTTGGGTCCGTCTACCAAATCTCCCCCTGCACTACTGGTTTGAATCATGTTTTATGGCTATTGGGAACTCTTTGGGTAAGTTTGTGTACACTGATGACAACTCAAGAAATTTTATCCATACAACCTTTGCCAGGATCTTGGTGGAATTGGACACTTCCAAAGACCTTTCGGCAGAAATTATTTTGAGGGCTAATGGACAATGCTAGAAACAACCTATGGATTATGAAGGGTTAATTTTTAGGTGCAGAAGATGTTATCAAACAAGATACATTGCGGCAGAGTGCCAAATTGTTAAGTCCCAACCAAATAGGGAGGCCTCCTAGTGCAAGGACTCTTCCCCCAAACATTATTCGGTATTAAAATCTCCCAAATAGAATACTTCCCCCTGCAAGTTGGTGAAGAAAAATGTTGAGCTTTCTTCTTTGACAGTTGCGGTTTAGGAATTGCCTTGTGAAGCGGATCAGGAATTTCCCTATGCTGGTGACAAAGTTGTCACACCTCAAGGTTCTAGAGCAGTAGGTGAGGGTTCTAACTCCATAAGAGGTGATTGCTTCTCTCTGGCTTCACCACATGATCTAAAGAATTCAATTGTTGGGGATGGGGGTAATGAATGGCAAGTAGAAATGAAAAAGAAAAGGAACAATAGACAAAATGGGTATGGTTGCAATTTAGCTTCAATGGAACCAAATAATGGGGGAGCATTAGTAAATCACAGAGCTCATAAATTAGAAAATATTATCCACAAATTAGAGGAAGCTAGAAGCAAACTGTGCCCTCATGCTAAAAATGGTGTCAACTCTGAGTAGGTAACAGTCGCCAAGTTTAGTTTCATAATTTGGTTTGTTGTGGTAGGCAATTTCAATATGTGTGTTGGAACTTGGGTAGATGGGATGGAAAACTAGTATGTTTTATGTTTATTTAATCTATTAGTTTAGGTAGAATTGGTCCCTGGTTTTGGGGTTAGGATCAAATAGAGAGAAGCTTGGTCGATACAATACAAGTTTGGTTAAATAATACAAATGTATTCCAAATGTGTGGGGATGAGATCCCCTTTTGTAATCTCACCTGGTGCTGGCTAGACCACTTTCCAGCATCTTTAATACAATCATCTCTTACCTATCAAAAAAAATATATATATTATTTCAAATTTTATAACAAAAGCACAAATTAGATAATTCAATGTTATAATTGATTCATAACAAAAGTACAAATTAGATAATACAATAAATTTGTTTACGATTTCATCATTCCAAAATATAACATTTATTGAATATTAAATAATTCAATGTTATAACGGTTTCTTAAAGAATTTCAATTGACTAAAGATTAAGTTTGAACGAAAACAGTTAGAGATGTGTCATAATACTTCTAGAAGAAAATTGTGTAATAAAGTTAGTTTAGATAAATTATCAAATATTAACTAGATCTATTGAAAATAAATCATTATATTCCACCTCTTCAAAAAAAATATATCAATTACATGTTTTCAAAGAAAGCACAAATATACTGTACAATCTAACAGCCAAAATGACTCAGTGTTAGTGGAAAACTTTTGTGCATGAATTAACACTAAATCAAATTAAATTCATTCTATACTCACCTCCAAATGAAAACATTAAATCAAATTATCAAAGCATAGCAAGCAAATTAAGACAAGAATCAAATGCAAGTGAATAGGTCGCTTTTTTCAAAAACTGTAACTGATTTTAAAAAAAACTCATACAAATCCAACCTAACGGTTATTTTGAGTGCAGATGATTTAATCATTTCTTGCGTTTTCATGGAAGAATAAAATGCAAGTGAATAGACCGCTTCCTTCAACACCATAAACTAACAAAACTGTAGTTGGTTTTAAATAAAACTCATACAAATCCAACCTAACGGTTATTTTGAGGGTAGTTTCTGTCTTTTGTGGAAATAGGGACTTAGCTGGTTTTGGGGATTTTTAGTTTAATTCTTCTCTGTAGCGAAGATTCAGGGCTTAAATTCTTCTTTACATATATTTAATATCTAGTTCCCATGTTAAAAGCATAGATGAGGAATTACCAAGGTTAAATGAATTGACATTCAATGGAAAATACCAGGAATGTTGTGTATAAGGAGCAGGCGAGGTTAAGTCAGACCGCTTGCCATGCCCTCATGGCTTGATTGGAGGCATTGAAGGCTGATTCTGACATGTCTGAAAGAGAGTCGTTGCAGAAGTTTAAGCAAAGAGAGGACGTAAAGGAAATGTTGAGGCCATACTTGGAACAAGTCAGGAAAAGAGTAAGAGAGGATGATACAGCAAGCTGCTCTAAGATTACTGTGAACAAAGAGGTGCCTTGGAAGAAACAAGCCTTCTTTTCAAGAATATGGAAAAGAATTCAAAAAGAATCCAAAAGGAGCTGAGACAATTCCTAGAACAGGTGCTGCACTGGATCACGTTTTATCAATGCAACACCGAGTAGTGGTCGCCAGAGCAGATGCTGCTAATGAAGAAGATGAAAGAGTAGGGCGAATTGGGAAAGCCAACTTAGACAAATGGGTACAGGTGTTGCCACAAAATACAGAGCCTGGAGCACTCACAGACGCGGTACAAGGAAAAACACAATTAGAGATTGAGGAGGAAGAGGAGGGACTAAACACAGAACAAATTAGGTTGCCATCAATAGTGGCAATGAAATCAAATGCTGAGCTCAGGAAAACTTCTGCTGCACAACTCCATAACGATAGATTCAAAACAAAAGTTGAGATGCAGAGAAATCCAAAACAGTTGTTGCAGTGGAAAGGAAAGGAAGAGTGTAGATTGAAGAGGAATGCCAGTGCACGCCGCCCCTCTTCTCCATCTTTGTGGGGCGCTAGGAAGGCAAGATAATGAATGGATTGGATTATTTTCTTTCTGAACATCGATCCTTTCTTGCTTTTTCATGGAAGAAACCTGGGACATGTCGTTCAGGTACGATTTTACCTTTCATTTAGAGGGTTTCTTGTTTAAAGATTTGGGGTTTCGATTATGAAGTGATACAGGATCATGTAACTTTGAAACAGGGTATACGAAGGTCACAGAAAACATCAAGAATCTTATATACTCATTGCGCCTCTGCATTGTACGGTGAGTCCTTTCTCCACCCAATTCTTTCAATCATTCACAATTGTATCGGAATTGCACAATGTTTCATATAATTCAGTACTACATTAATTTAGAAGATACCAAAGTTAATGTGGTGGAATCACTGATACAATCCCTAGCTAAGTGAGCCAGTTGAGATTTGCAAACATTTAAAAATGCTTAGGTGTATGTGGAAATTTAAAGACAAAATGGGTAACTATTTAACTAAATGCCTGAAAAGAGATATTATCTCAAATAAGGTAATGGTTACATGATATGCATATGTTAATTATGTTGATAAAGTTTTAGAAACTGATGGCACAAAAAGAAAACAATTGACAGGTCTAAATCTAAACTCCATAATTTGCCGCAGCATCCAAAACTATGCTAAAACGAAAGCCTTAGAAATAAAGAACAACCATTATACACCTAAGGTTTTGTTAGACATACCTGCAAAATGTGGAAGAAAAGATAATGTGGAACCGATTGAAGGTTGCGTCAAAGTAGTATGATCTCATGAACAAAAGAGATTTGTTAAAAAGGCTTTAGAATAATTGAAGAAATTGAAATTGGCGAGTGCAAACTAATTCAATTCCATTACGTAGGCAATACCCTCGTTGCATGTGACATGCAAAACCCTAGAGAAACCATCAACATAAAACAATGCATGTAATGATATGAAAGATATATGAGCATATTTACTAAGATAACTTTGTAGAAAAGAAAATATATAGATTGAGAAACATGTCTACAGTTCTTATAAACAAAAATCCATTACATGCAGGCCATAAAACCAAATATAGTACCATGCAAGTTAAGGAAGAACAATACCTGCAAGTTGAGGGAAGAAGCGTCCCCCCTCAATCAGGTCAAGCAACAAGATAAAAAAAACTATATGGCACAGGGATTAGATATGTACAAATGCATGAATCAAAACTCAATATTCTAATCCTCTCTCAATGCACAGAACAATTATAGGCTATAGAATCCCATGATGTAATGATTAAAGGAATGGATTATTACAAGTTATAGAATCCAATGCATAGCTACACCATAATTAAAATGTGCATAAGCAGTTTAAAAAACCTTACCTGATCTATACTAGAAACCCTCTACGAAGTCTCTTGAATGATTCCACCCCCCTCTCTGATTGCTCTATATATATCTCTATTTTAAAGTCGATAGAATTATGAATCCTTTTTGCTTGTGTGTTTGTTTAAGCTATCACCCTGTTTTTTGCTTTGCAAGCTCTGTTTTCTTGACTTGTGTTGGATGTCTGATATGACTTTGGGCATGCCTTGTTTATTAGGCCTTCCTGTTGTTAGCTAGTTGTCAGGTTTGTGGAAGTTATAGACCTTTCTGCTTCTAGAATGTGTCTTGCAAGTGCATATTCAAATATTATTGGTGCAGCTTCTTCTGCCAAGACAACATTACAAATAATTAAAATGAGGGCATGTCATTTTATATTAGAGGAGAGTCCGTAGGAAATGAAGCAAAAACTGACTTAACAAGCCTGTAAAATTCTGACTTAACAAGCCTGCAAAAACTGACTTAGGAAAGGAAGCGAAAACTGACTTAACAAGCCTGTAAAATTCTGACTTAACAAGCCTGCAAAAACTGACTTAGGAAAGGAAAATATAATTACTTGTAAAAATATGAATAGAAAATTAGTGAAAAGAATTTGAGAAGAACCTTTCCCACAACTACGGTAATATTGAGCTATGAGACAAAGCATGGCTGCCTTGGTCAATTTCTAGTATAGAATGGTTGTTAGCAATAGAGAATCATGTTATAGAGAATTTGTTAGCCACTAAGAGAGAGCTTATGTGAATGCAAAGTGGCATGAAATTTTCAAAGGATAAAGGAACAAAGATTTTGTCATGTTGTCATTGCAATTGTCTTAGTAGGCATACATGTAAAATGTGGAAGCACAGACAAAGCATGTGAATATTTTACAGAATGCCACATAGTCAGCTACAAGACATTAGAAGTTGCTCAGGAGACATTAGAAAGTAGTTCAATTTTAATGTAATAACATTAAATAATAAGATTTTAATTTAATATTTATCTTCAATTTTATATTAATGTTTTATATAAAAATAATAAATAATAAATATTTTTCTTATTATGCTATTTATACTCAACTATATATTAATTTTTTGCATGAAATTATATGTTAAAATGATTTCATTTATTTTTAAAATAAAATAAAAAATTTTAAAACAAAATAATGCAAAATCATTAATAATTTTCCTTTTAATAAATACACGAGAGAAGCAAATGATTGACACACGAACATGAGAAGAATGTGATTGAGCACTTACAAACAAAATTAAAGTATTAATAGGTATGCAATTTATTGAACTTCACCAATTTTATATCTTTATGTAGTAGGTGTTCAAAATTAATGACTATGTTTTGTGCATTTGTAATCAATTTTTGAGTGTGTTTTCACTTTATCCTTACTCTTATCTCTCCATTTCTTTGCATGGCTAAATGTCTTGATATTTATTGATCTTTATATTTATCATTTACATCAATGTAATCAAATAATATTCTTTCATAGAGTGATGTTTGATTGATTGAAAAAGAAAATTTATTTACTACAATTTTAGCAGACATATGTTGTGACACTTACTATTGTATATGAGATGGTATTCTAAAATAATCTCTTTTCATTAAGTTTATGCACTAATTAATCTATTGCTAAGACAACACTTTAGAAATAAAAGAAGACATAGGTCTTAGGATTGACAAAATCAATACAAAATCTTTAATGTTATATAATATTTTTTTCTTTAATGTTTGTCACATAGGATTTCCATCAAACTCTTACATAGAAGATATCAACTCATATGCTATATTACAAATTCCTTCCTATTTTTATCAAGCACATAGAATCATTTGTTGGTGTGAAAACATGTGATTTCAATGTTGTTGGAGTTCATCAATTTTTGATTGTTTGATTCCCTATTGGATTTCTCATTTGTGTGTAAACCAATTTTTGGCCTAGCACTTGGATCAAAATTCGGGTACTGTTGCTTGGATTGATAGATTTGCTTGGACCCTAATAATCAGAAAGAAAATTGAATGTTGATTTAAAAATTGACTGCCAAGATTTTTGTATAAAGTAAATAAATACCCTAAATTACGACATTAGAAGTTGCTCACGAGACATTAGAAATCAGTTCAATTTTTATACCACCTAATTTTTTGTTGGATGATAATTTCATTGATTTTTACAAATCAAAAAATGGAATGTTCACGAGCAAAAATGACCAATACAAAATAGATAGCAACTATTTAGAAGGAAGGAAAATCAAAGTAATAGTTGGACATTAGAAAATAAGGATTTTATTTAAGTGCACAGTTTTCAAGACACAAAATAACATAATTATCTACTAAAGATGGGTTAACAAATCTTTAGCGTCTATCCCACAATCTTTGTTACCCATTTGACTACATAGTTCAAGCATTTTGTTTTCTTTTTTTAATGGTACAAGAAAATCATACAAAAAGTTATCAATATGTTTATGATAATTATGTTCCACTACCACATCATCATGTTCAATATTATGCTATCAGTGTTATGTTACTTGATACCATCCTTCATGATAAGAAATCAAAATTAGTATAACTTCAATATTTTAAGAGTAAATGACACCTTGATATTTCTCCTTCTAAGTCTATATAGATTCCAATAGTGCAAATAACTAGTTTATTTTGAACATGGTATTAACTTGAGATTCCATTCATTTGATGTTGTGATTGAACAAATTGCACATCTCAATTTGTACTTTCTTTCTTTGTATTGTTTTTCCCTCTTTCTTTTTGTTTTTATTTCTTTCTCCATCTAACTATCTTTTTGTTTTTTCATCTCTTTTTTCTTTGATTTTTCTAGTGTTTTAAAATTTTCTCTCATTTTTTAAATTTCTTTTTTCTCCGTTCAATTGTCTATTTCTTTCCTTTTTTTTTCTATTCTTTCACTCTCAATACTTTTTTAATTTCCTTATATTTTTATTTCATAATTGTTCTTTTTTTCCTTATTTTTTGTCGAGCTTACTTTATGTTTATTGTACTCTTTTTATATCTATTTATCTCATTCATTGTCTATGTACCTCTCTTTTTCTTTATCACACTTTTAATATTACCTCTCTTCATTCTCTATTTATCTTTGCATTTTTCTTACTTTTTTCTTTTTTATGGTAAATTATTTTCTTCTTTTATTCCTCTTTTTTTCTCTTTCAATTTGATTATTTATTTTCTCTTTTTCTTTCTATCTCTCTTTCTATTTATTTGTCATTCGCTCTAGTTTACTTTCCTTCTTTATATTGTTCTTTTTGTTTTATTTTTTTATCATTATTTTCAAGCTTACCTCTCTTCCATCTTTCTCTCCCCTCCCGCTCCCCCCCTCCGCCCCCTCTCTCTCTCTCACTCTCGCTTTGTTGGTGTTTTGTCTCTTTTTTGTTCGCTCTCTTTCTTGATTTTTTTGTTTTTTGGTGTTTATCTCATCTTTGTTTTAAAACATTTTTTTTTGTCTCCAACTTTTTTAATATTACCTCTCATTTTACCTTTTCTATTTGTTTACTTTTTTCATTCATTCATCTTTATATGATTTTTTTTCATTTTATTCACTCCCCCCTCTCTCTCTCTTGTTGGTGTTTTGTCTATTTTTTGATTTATTTCTTACTTGTCATTTAGATCGCTCTCTCATATTTCTTATTTCTTTCTTTTCTCTTTCTTCCCCTTTTTATCTTTTTTTCTAATCCTCTCACTTTTTACCTTCTATTTATTATTTCTCCCTCTTTATGTCTCTCTTTCTCCATCTATCTATCTTTGTGTTTTTTGTCTCACTTTATTTCTTATTACTTTTATTTATGTTTTATTTCAATCTATATTTTTCTCGATTCACTTATATTTTTGCCTCTTTTTTCTCTTTAAAATTGTCTTTCTTTTTACCACCTTTTTATTTTTCTTCAACTTCTTTTTTAATTACCTTCATCATGTAATTCTCCATCTTTACATGATTGTCTCTCTCTCATTTGACAGATGTTTCTTTTATTCTCCCCCTCACTTTCTTTCTTTTTATTTTATTTCTCTTTATGATTGTTCCTATTTCTACTCCACTTTTGTTTTCTATTTATTTTTATCTTCAATTCCTTTTTTAGTTACCTTTATTATTTATTTTTATGTTTTTTTTTTTTGTTTTTTTTAATTTTTTTATTTCACTCTCCCACTCTCTCCTTTTTATTCCTTTTTTCTTTTCTACGAGTTATTGTTTCTCTCACTTAATACTTTCTTGCATCCTATTGCTTTTCTCACTTTCATTTACTAATTTTTTCCTTTTTTCTTTTCTCTCTCTTTCTTTCTCTCATGCTTGTTTAATTCTTTCTCCCTTCTTTATTTTTATGTCTACTTTTTATTATTAAGTTTTCTATAAATTTATCTCATTTCTTATCTATATACCATTCTTTTTTTTCCTGCATTTTTAATATTACCCATCTTTTTTTTATGTTACTTTTTTTTATATTTTATACTAAATTAATTTCTTATTCTATATTTATTTCTTTTTTCTTAAATATTTTTTTATTTTATCTTTTTTTTGTCTTTGTATTTTTCATTTTAATTTATCATTAATTTTGTAGTTTACTCAATCTTTCACAATAACTCTCTCTCAATATCTACCGATTTGATTTCTATCTTACATTTCTTTAGTTTCTCTCTCTCTCTATTCGTATTTATTTTTTGCATATCTATTTTAAAGATTGTGCTTCTTCACCAATATTTATTTGATTTTGTTTTCCTCTTTTTATTTGTCATTTCCCTAGAAACTTTTTCTAATCTTTATCTCTATGTTTGGAATTCTCTCAATCTCTCTTCACTTTTTTTATTTATATCTTTTAAGTCTTTCTAAATTTGTTTATTATTTATTCAAATTGCTTATGTGAGTATATATTTGTTCTCTCTCTCTCTCTATCTTTTTTCCTTTAGTTGTGTTTTTTGATCATTCATTATTTATTCATTTATCTCTATGTTATTCCTTCTAAATATTTTTATTTTTTTAATTAAATAATTATCCATTTTTTATATTTTTATCATTTTTGTCTACTTTTTGTCTATTGACTTCTCTCACAACCTTTCTTTTGTTGTTTCACCATGTCCCTAACTCTTTCTCTCTATTTATTTATTTTATTTTCCTTTTTTACTCTTTATATTTCACTTCTTATATTATTTATTTTATATCTAGATCTATTTTCCCATTATCTTTCCTTTTATCTAATTTATTAAACCCATTCCTTCTTTTCATATATTTTTTTTCTATCTTTATCTTTCTCTTTCAATTTTTAATACATAACATGTTTTCAACATTTGACGATGCTAGAGGAATAAATAGTAGTTGGCTTGTATATGTTAAAATTGAATTAAAAGACCAATATTCATACTCTCATTCTCTCTCCTAAGAAGGAATAGAAATCAGGTACGTTTCCATGGTCTTGGGTTTGACTTCAAGGTTTGGGTTTACCCAATGCACATGGCTTGCGAGCTATTGCATACATCCTTAGGCGGGTTGGGCATTGGGCTAGGTAGTAGGGATACCCCTGAGTCAATAAAAAATGAAGAAAGAGAAGTTCATACCTTTTTATCTAGATCTATTTTGCTATTATCTTTACTTGTATCTAATTTATCAAACCCATTCCTTCCCTTCATGTTTTCTCTCTATCTTTCTCTTTCTCCTTCAATTTTTAATATATAACATTTTTCAATCATTTGATGATGCTAGAGGTATAGATAGTAATTGGCTTATTTGTGATAAAATTGAATTTAAAAATTTATCTCCATACCCTCATTCTCTCTCCTAAGAAGGAATAGAAGTCAAGTTCATCCTAGAGTGCACACAAATAGCAGAGGAGGCTTAAGTAATGGGTATGCTCCTCATGGTCTTGGGTTTGATTTTGAGGTCTGGGTTTACCCAATGCACATGTCTTGTGGGTTATTACATACATCCCTAGGGGACTAGTCTCACCTTAATGTGACACCCCTTCTTGACTCCAACTTGGAAAAATGTAAGACCAAGGTAAGGCAAGTTGGGCATTGAGCTAGGTTGTAAGGTTACCCTTAAGTCAATTAAAAAAAGAAGAAAGAGAAGTTCATTCATTTTTATCATCTTTGAAAGGGGTTTGGATTGGAATATTTTGATTAATTAAAATCCAATTTACAAAATAATAATAACATGATTTTAGTGTACCTGTTGATTGATACACCAACAATCCATTTGTATTAAGTAATATAACATCATTTTCCTCTGCTCTTTGGATCAAAGGTTCCTTAAAAGAATTTATATCCTCATGACCCAACTCACCTATTTTTGACCCCAACTTGGCAGAATGTAAGACCAAGGTAAGGCAGGTTAAGTGTTGGGTTGTGTCATGGGGATACCCTTGACTCAACCAAAAAAATTAGAAACCATGGTTTCACCAATCAAAATTATTATTTTTTATTTTCTCTCCCCATATGTCTTTCAATTTTTTATTTGTTGATTAATACACCAACAATCCATTCGTAATAAGTAACATAACATCCTTCTCCTCTGCCCTTTGGATCAAAGATGTCTTAGAAGAATTTATATCCCTGTGACCCAGTTCACCCCTTTCTAACCCCAACATGACAAAATGTAAGACCAAGGTAAGGTGGGTTAAGTGTTGGGTTGCGTCACAGAGATATCCTTGAGTCAAAAAAAAAAAAATAGAAACCATGGCTTCACCAATCAAAATCATTTCTTTATTTTCTCTCCCCATATGTCTTTCAATCTTTTATTTGTTGATTGATACACCAACAATTCATTCATATTAAATAACATAACATCCTTTTCTTCTACCCTTTGGATCAAAGATTCCTTAGAAAAAATTATATCTCTATGACTCAACTCACCCCTTCTTGACCCCAACTTGGCAAAATGTAAGACCAAGGTAAGGCAAGTTAAGCATTGGGTTGCATCGTAGGGATACCCCCGAGTCAACAAAACAAAAAGATGTAGAAACCATGACTTCACCAATCAAAACTATTTATTTATTTTCTCTCTCCATATGTCTTTATATCTTTTATTTTTTGATTGAGACACCAACAATCCATTCATATTAAGTAACATAATATCCTTCTACTCTACCCTTTGGATCAAAGGTGTCTTAGAAGAATTTATATCCTTGTGACCCAACTCACCACTTTCTGACCCCAACTTGGCAGGACGTAAGACCAAGGTAAGGCAGTTTAAGCGTTGGATTTCATCATGGGGATACCCTTGAGTCAACCAAAAAAAATATAGAAACCATGGCTTCACCAATCAAAATTAATTCTTTATTTTCTCTCCCCATATGTTTTTCTATCTTTTATTTGTTGATTGATACACCAATAATCCATTCATATTAAGTAACATAACATCTTTCTCTTATGCCCTTTGGATCAAAGATGTCTTAGAGGAATTTATATCCCTGTGACCTAGTTCACCCCTTTCTGACCCCAACTTGGCAAAATGTAAGACCAAGGTAAGACAAATTAAGTGTTTGTTGGGTTGTGTCACAGGGATACCCCTGAGTCAACAAAAAAAAAGATCTAGAAACCTTGGCTTCACTAATCAAAATTATTTCTTTATTTTTTCTCTCCATATGTCTTTCTATCTTTTATTTTTTCATTGATACACCAACAATCCATTCGTATTAAGTAAAATAACATCCTTCTCCTTTGCTTGTTCAAGCAACGACTACCTATCATAGTATTAAACTAACTAGGGATATGAGGATCTCTAAACTTTGGATAGAAGGTAATTTGTTAAACATTGTTAATTGCCTTAAGGAAAAATATCCCCCTTCTTGGTCTATTAGCAATTTTATTTTGGATGCCATTTCTTTAAGTGGCGAATTTGAAGAAATATATATTTCTCATGCCTATAGAAATCAAAATGTTGTCACTGATTGGCTAGCGAATTATGGAGTGAATTTGGCTAGATTGTGGAGGGAGGAGGACGTCCTTCCTATTGATTTAAGGAACCTTATTCATAATGATCTTTGTTAATTTTTTGTTTTTTCCCACCTCCTTTGGTTTACGTGGGTATCATAAAGTCTACCATTTGATTAGACTTTTCGCTCAACTAACGCTCACTGGAATTTGTGGCCTCATTCAGCTAAGTTGTTTAAGTATCTGTTGTGCCCTCAGCACA
>VDFB02239596.1:0-13226 GCA_007258455.2 Sequoia sempervirens | reverse complement strand
CATTGTATTGATGTTAACCTTGAGCAATGTATCTTTGTATTGTTAATGTATGATCCATGTTCGCGTCATTTGATTGGGTGTATGTCTATCTCTCATGTAATGTAAGATGTTGATATGAAAAGTGATGCAACTATGTAACCCCAAGGAACTTTGTTATATGTTGCACTTATATTGTTACATTTCATGTGATGTATGTTGTTGCATATTATTTCTTCTTAAAAAAAAAAAAATTGTTCCTTAAATTCTTGTATGTTAGTTTCCTTTGGGGTTGCATGGTGGGGCATTACAACATGGTATCAAAGCCTAGGTTCATACACTAGGCACTATGTGTGCTCACTATGTAACCTTGCACTTAGACCCTTGAGTCTAGAGTTTCACTTTTCTATTGTCATTGTTGTGAACTTGAGTTTTTCCTGCTAGTTAGTGTCGAGTCGATGGTGCAGGAAATTGATGGGAAAGGATAAGACCCTCAGTGTTGTGCGCAATGCACCGATATCCTTCTTGTTAGGAGTTCACTATGGACCCTTGTGTTGTTGTGTGATGTGGTTTCCAATGATATGAGTCATGTGTAAGAATGTGTCGAGTGTGTGTGGAATTTTCAATTTTATGCTTTTCCAAAGTGATGAATTATATTTTCTTGAATCTGTGAGGGTGTAAAATTTTTCCCTTTTTGTTGAAATTGTTGTGAAATTTGGTGTTGAATAATGATTAAAGTGGAGTGCTTGTGTGAAATGATGATTTTTAACAAAAAAGTGTATTCGAGTGGATCATATGCTTTAATTTTATGAAAGTACATCATTTTAAGGTAAAGGATTAGCTTGAAATTTTTTTATAGTAATGTGTTATGTTCCATAGTAGTTAATGATTTTTAGGTGGTGGGCTTCAGAAACTCAGTGATAAAGGTAATGAATTGGTAATTATAGAGGTAGATACTTATAATTACAAGTAGTAATCAATTTCTGATACAGTATGTGAAAGAGATTTATAGTTAGATCATTATGTGCTTCTTTTCTAAAAACTGATAAGTAGTGAATTGTTTATGAGTCATTAGAATTATTTGGACTATTATGTGTGGTCTGGGGAGGAACGAGGTAGTATCACTCACTTGCGAGTTCCCTACTACACTGCGAATTCCTCTCACGACATGTTTTGTGAAATATATATTGTGCACAACGTTTGTTTGTATATAGCATTGTAGGAATTAAATCCTCGATTCCACCTGTATTGCTAGGATCGGGCAAGCATCTTACACACCCAATGGGTCTAACGTGGAAAAATAGGAGCTGACACGAAAGTTTTCTCACCCTTGTTGGTCACCCTATCCCTATGGTTAACAATGTGGTTTATTAGCAACCTTGTCATCATTTTTGGTATCGTTTCTTTTCTTATGGAGTCGTTGAATTTCAATTGATTAATTGAAGAAGGTTACTTGTTGATATGGTTGTTGTTATTGTGTTGTTTTTATTTTTTATTGCATGTGTTTTACTTTACTTTGTGACTTCTAGGAGTAAGTCGAAGCCTAGGGGGGAGGATGTAGTGGCCCCCTATGGTGGCTCTTTTAGATACATGTGTAAGTGTGAATTCATTGTGTATTGTGGTATTGAATTACTTGGTAAATGCAGTGGCCTTGTTTAATTAATTAAAGTAAAATAATAATTAAATAAACTAAATTTATGAAACATAAAGTAGATAGTTATTATTAAATAAATTAATTTTTTTATTGTAAAAGTATCATATTTAATTATAACTAATAATTCATTATCAGACAAATATAATTAGTTAAATATGATAAAGAAATCAAATAAAGATAAATGCTCTTGTCAATTGAATAATTATGGAAAGAAAGATGATTTTTAAGTGGATAAGAGAGATAAGATTCGAACAAGCTGTTAAAGCAATTGAAAGGATAGAAAGTATTGGCATGCGAGTCCATGCACAGTTCAAACTAATTAACAAAAAAGAAAACTGGACGTTTATTGGTGATTCTGTGAGGTTTTATTAGATTTTAGCTTTTAGAAAAAGAAAACACTTTTCTTTTGCTAATACTTTCCGCTCTACTATAAACAGTTGCCTCGGGGGTGAAACGGGGAAAAAATCAAAATCTTATGCTTCCTAGTTTATCATGATTGTTTTGGGGAGAAAATGGACAAAAATCACCTGATGTTGGGGGATCACAGAGTATTCATGTTGATGTATTCTTGCTTCTACTTTGTATATCGATAATCGTTGCTTGAGCCTTCACATGTGGAAAGGGAAAAAAAAAGAAAGAAAAGCTTGGCTGAAGAAGGTTTTCAGGTACATTTCACATATTACGTCTTCTCCCATTCAGACGAATGTGTTCTTAGCTTAGAACTTCATCATATTATTTCAATAATCGAATAGCGGGGTACAAATTTTCTGAAGTTCCATGGATAATGCCTTGTTGAGCTTTTTGATTGTTTCATTTAGCATCATCTAAGGTAGTCGACCGTGCTTGCATGCAAAGATAAATATAGTTAGTATTTTATTTGCAACATTCAATGGAATACATTTAGACTTCATTATCATGTTGATAGCCGAGAGTTACATGTGTTGTTTTCTGTGCAATTTATTTACTCCTGATGTATTCATAGTATATCGATGGTATCAAAGGTAACACCATTACTTATTAATTCCTTGAATACTTCATACTGTTATTTGGAGTTGACTGCAAGAGTTTTCGATTGAGGGGAGCATTCATTAGCCAAACCTTGTAAATGGTTGGTGAATAGTCTGTAGGTCAATTTACTTGACATATAATCTATCTTCTGACATATTCTTTAAGTAGTCTCTTCACTTTCATTCATTATTTTCTCCTACCTTGTACAAGTCGCTGCATTGCAACCATTTGAACAACTATGATTTCATTGTCTTTTGTGATTTTACCCTTCCTTATGTTGAGGCGTGGTTCTCATATCTTTTACTTGGCTTCCATCTGCAGTAGAGAGAAAGAGTTTGAATTCTTTTGCTACTGTTGCCTTGTTCCCAAGCTGAATCCCACTCATATGTAGTCAGTTATTTTCCTTTAGCCCCTTCTGAATGCTAAGTGTACGATTTATATAAGCATAAATGTATTCCTAAAAAGAATCTTACACCAGGTCCGCCATTTGAGAATAATAATTCTGCCTGCATCCCAAGTTCATGCTTTCCATCCCACCTATTCGAATTGACATAGTGTGCTTATCTAAACCTTATACTTAAATCAAATCCTTTCATATATTGTTCAGCGCAAGTTCCTTAGATTGATGTTGAGCAATATTTCTGATTTAGGCATGTATCTATAGTGCTAGGTAATTGCATTTGAGATTCTGCTTTGAAACATTCTATTTATCAAAACACCGTATATTTAAAATGGTCTTCCTCATCTTTTATAATATCTTCCATTGTTTCGTATTCTTCAGTACGTCTGGGTAATATAGGAAACTATTTTTGAGTGAAAGATAGCCAAACTTATTCTTGCTAAATATGCATTCCTCTCTCTTGCATAACTTAGTTGTAATGGTGGATGGTTACCCTTGCAGTTTAATGTTCTATCGCTGCTTTTCTTACTTTTAGTTTTACTTTATTCCCATGCCTCCTTAATTTAAGGTGATAAAAGCTAAGTACCTTCTTTCTAAAAGCCTAAAGACTAGGATTTAAAATCGAAGCCTTCTTTAGGAAAATACTTTTTGATTTTAATTAAGGAAAGGAGGTTAAAATAATATCCCACTTTTGTTTTAAGATGATTTTCTTTAGATTACTCTCTTAGGATAATATATTTTAGGAAATTAACATGTACGGAGAATATATATGTATATTCTTGTATTGGCATTATTTAGCAAATTAGGTAAGTAAACTAGAATAAATAAATAAATAAAATTTTCTCATCCAATTAATTACTTTTAAGGAGAAGTAATTATTTAAGGGAATGAATTAATTAAGAATAAAGGGAGATATTAATTATATTAAAAATATTCTATTTATATTTATGCATAATATTTTAGGGAAAAATATGGTAAGTATGAAATTTATATTGGAGAACGAAGATAAAGAAATTGGATATTTCATTGATTAAGAAATTGTAAAATTAGGAGGTTTGTTATCATAGACAATAATTAGTTATTGTAGTGAACTCTAGCAAATTATGTTGTAGTTTTGTAAAGTTGAATAATCTGTGTAGAACTTAAGCTAGTTCATATAGTTCATTCAATGATTTAAATAAATTCATATTCGACATATAAACCAATATAGTTGAGTATATCAATGTTCTTTATAGTTATGTGGTGTCAGTGAAATTAATGGTTGAATTTCAATGGTTCTATGAAGTTATATCTTCTTGGCTTTTAAATTTGATTATTGTTTGATTAAGGAATGTGTTTTTCAAGTGAATGGAAATAATGTTTATTGTTTGCAATTGATATCGTTGTTGTTGCACCATTTTTTCTATCTTTTGCCTCATGAATATTTGTGTGGGTGGTACCTCCTAGTGTATGGGTTTTGATAGTCACGAGATGGTCATGCCTTGTGTGTTATGTTTTATAAAGAATTCCTTTATGTCTTGAGGATTGAGGTACACCCATTGCTTGTCTTTGATTTTAGGGTAACCGTAGGGGAGAGTGGCTCTTCTCGGGGCCAGTGTACAAGTGGTCACCCTTGAAAGAGTTTCCTTAAATAAGTGATAACCTAATTAATGTATCTAGTGGGTTGGGTTAGTTAACACATAACAAGATTAAAACATGCACCTCACCCCTACCATTAGCACTCCCAAAGGTTAAGGACGGGTGGGAAGACCTAGTTGGTAAGGTCACTACCTTGTCTCTTTGAAGGGTAAGTGGCCCCGCATGAGTCACCCCAGGGGGCGGCACCTTGAGATAGGATGTCTGGATAACCATAGATGGAGGCGGCACCTTGATCTAGGTTTTCTAGATAATCCATGTATAGATGGAGGCGACACCTTGTGATAGGTAGTTTGCCGAATCCATGTAAGGCCATGCGATGACTCTCTCCCACTATGCCCTTTGTTTCTCTTGTTCCTGTTTCCTTTGGAGTTGTTTATTATCGTTGTTGTTTATTGATGTGGATGAAAGGTGCCCTTGGATATTTATTGTTGGATGATTTTAAAATCTCATTTTGAGATCTTTGGATTCTATTGTTGCCGGCACCTCTTATGGTTATTTAGTGTTGATCTATAATATTGGCAATTAATTCTTGTTCGACATTTAATTACTCCTGTTGTGGTTATGTGTTGGCAATGTTATGGGTTATTATCTTGTGATTTTTTATCCTTTTGTGGAGTCTTGTTTACCATTGGTTCATTTGACTTCATGGGTGAGGATCTTTCTTGTTTACTCCCAGCATGGGGGTGGTCGGGTGGAACGTGCTACACACCCCATTGGGTCCCCATCTCAAGTTCAAGATGTGCAGAGCTGTACTTGTTGCAGTGACTTCTAAGTTATGTCAGAGTTTGATCTAGCTTGTAGCTTTGTATTCCTACAAATTTCAATTTTACCTTTCCATGTTATTATACTCTTCCCATAGACATTGGGAAACAACATTGTATTGATGTTAACCTTGAGCAATGTATCTTCATATTGTTAATGTATGATCCATGTTCAGGTCATTTGATTGGGTGTATGTCTATCTCTCATGTAATGTAAGATGTTGATATGAAAAGTGATGCAACTATGTAACCCAAAGGAACTTTGTTATATGTTGTACTTATATTGTTACATTTCATGTGATGTATGCTGTTGCATATTATTTCTTCTTAAAAAAAAAAATTGTGCCTTAAATTCTTGTATGTTAGTTTCCTTTGGGGTTGCATGGCGGGGCATTACATATTATTAATTAATATAGTTATGCTAGTTAATTAAATTGTTAACTATATTTTATTTCTATTATATATTGAATTGTTAAAAGATGTAAAAATCTTAATACTAAATATATAGGAAAATTGTTAAAAAATTACATATTTCTCAAAAAATGAAATATAGTGTGTAATTTAAAATACAAATTATATAATTCTTATAATATTTATATTATTATTTATTGAATATTTTATAGAATTTGAACTAAAAAATTAGCCTCCCCCTCTCGCTCCCCCTCTCTCCCCCTCTTTACATATATCTCCCTCTTCCCCATCTTCTATCTCTGCCTCCTCTACATATCTCTCTTTGTTTCTCCCTCCGTCTCTCTATCTCTCCCCATCTCTCCCTAATCTCATGCTCCCTCCCTATACCCCTATCTATCTTCATATCTCAACCTATTTGTCCCTTTATCTTCCCATATATCTCTATATCTATGTCTTTCTCTTCCCATTTATCTCTCTCTCTCTCTCTCTCTATCTCCCCCTATTTATTTTTTGTTCTATCTACTTATCTCTCTTTCCCTCTCTCTATATCTCCTTATATCTCTATCTTCCATCTCTCTCTATATATATATATATATATATATATATATATATATATATATATATATATATATATATATCTCCCTATCTCTCTATATATTTATTTCTCCCTCTATCTCTCTCTCTATATATCTCTATCTATTTTTATCCATTTTCCTCTCTCATTCTATATTCATCTCTACCTCTATCTATAGGGAGAGATACAAAGGTGAAGCATTGGACCTTCCCAAAGATCTACCAATCTCAACACTACTCCCAACTATTTTGAGCATTTAAGTACATATTGTATGCTAGATTAGGAGGCATGTGTCAAAGCTCATATTTATTAATGCAAAATATGTCCAAATTCACAAATTTGACGTAGAGTTAGTTATAGTTTTGTACAAATTTTCAAGTGCCACATAGAGCAAAGATATTCTAGTTTTTTATATCATGTCATCAAATTTTGCACTTCATCAAGATTTGTATCTTCATCAACATTAACAAAAGCAAAGGTATGTACTTGAATCCCTTGCATTTAAATTTTTCTATATATATAAATATTTTAATATTATCCCTCAAATCCATAATATATATATTAGTGTGTATTTATTTATTGCAATAAAGAATTAACCTAAGTAAATACATTAAGAATTCTAAGGATTTGTGCTTGGAAAAATACATAACAAATTTTTGTTGGATGTCGTGTTGTATAGTTTAGAAAAGCTCAAAATATGAATAGGATTTTAAGGCCATATATTATGGTAGCTTACAATGCAAAAGAAGGAAGGAAATCTATTATCAATTTTAATCTACAATTTAATACCATATGAAAAGCCACATGTAGTATTATCTAAAATTAATTCTTGACATATTAATTTTATAAAATGCACTTACCATTCAATAAACTTCTCCCAAGAAAGAAAACCTAAGTTAACATTAATTTAACCCTAATTGTAGATTCATAACTCTAATAATAACCCTAAGCGAACACTAATCCTAATCAAACCCTAACCCTAGCCTTAAAGTTATCATATAATCTAATTATCTCTCTTATCTAAATTTGTTGAATTATTTTTCCTTTATTTTTAATTGCATATATTTTTTGTTTATTAGATCTTATTTTATGAATATATGCAAATATAATTTTACTTCTACATTCATTCTATGCCCATTTTTTTCATGATATTTTAACATTCATTTTCTGGAATATTACATCAATCTCACACATATAAATATGAAACCTCAACATTTTAAAATTGAATTCTACCCAAAACATAGACACACAATTGAACAAATTCTATAAAGAAGAATGACAACATCATTAACATTTCATTCAAAATTCACTCAAATCCAAATAAGGAGAGAAACTATATTAGAATTATATGTTTATTCATGCTTATAAGTCATATCTGCATACAATTTAAGATAATTTGCATATATTCATCCAAAACTCAAAATAGTCTATCTATTCTATTCCATCCGCTTGGGGTTTTAACAACCAATGGCACCACAAATATCACTTCCTCATTAGAGGACATATATCTTTCTACCCATATATTCAACTCAAAACCTAGCTAGAGCTTTCATCAGTTCTCTCCCTACAAATGAGCCTTGAATTCCCTTTTATATGACAAGAGAGCAACAAGCTTCAGGCTCAAATGTAATTTCACCACAAATTTTCATTTGAACAAAACCTCCATTGCATTTGACTTTCATTTCAAAACTTCCCACACGTTGAATTTGCAAAACATAGTGGTGCACGAACTGGGGAAAGCTAAAAGAATAGGGAACACAAATTGTCATCAAAATCCCCTTGTCACTAGACCACGCAAAAAAACTAGGCAACCAAATTGCCACGAAGGAACACCACAACAACTTCTTGTTTACTCACCACCCTGACCTTACCAACACTCAGACCCCAGTATACACGCCCGCTTCTAGTTGTTGCCCAATATGGTAGACCCTTAGCCTCCTCTTCTTTCTTATCCTTGCCCAATATGGTTCTAGTCCGTCCGCTTAGGGTTTTAACAATTGATGTGCCCACACATATCATTTTCTCATCACAGGGAAAACCGTGATTGAAGTGACTTAAATACTGATAGTAGTCTGAGTTGGTCTTGGTTACATCATCAGAAGTGTTACTCGTAAGGTCAATGGGCGAGTGTTGGCATCCAAAGGAGCCATGCCCATACCTTATTTTCCTACTAACACTAGTAATAGAGCACATCGATTGCTTTCCTTTGTCATCTACCAGTTGAGCAGAAATGTCCTGGAATTGCAACCTTCCATTGCATCTAGTGGGCACAAGCTTGGGCTTGTCAACCAAAGCACCTTCCTGAATAGCAGGACTGAGCTTTTGTGAGCTCAAATGAACAGACCTCCTTACTGACTTACTCATTTTTTCTTCTCAGACAAGCACTCAAACTTGATTAGAATCAGCCCACAAAGTGCTCAGATATAACTGCTACAAGAATGACACTATTAGCAATTAATTCCTCTTGTATTTATTGTGCGAGGTAATTGGAACCTTCATCAATGCTTGGTAAATATGCATGTGCAAACATGGAAATTTGGCAGTGTATGTATTGTCACCATTTAACTAGAGCTGCATGAGAATCCAAAGATCACCCTTCATGATTTCCAACAACAACATCTTCACACAAATTGAGATCGACGTGACTACACAAGCAAGGAATAATTCATTAATGCTTCACCAACCTTCCTCTTCCTCCTGCAAGCTAGCAGGGAACAACAGAGATTTACATTAGCTTTTGATCTTGGTTGTTGATCTAAAACTATGGGTTATGATCTCAATAGTGGAGATTGGGCCCCACATTCCATACAGGACACAAATCTGCCTTTTGCTGACCTCATGCCAAATAACAGGGTGACACCTTAGGTCTGCGAGTTGGCGAGGTACGATCGAGATCTTCTCCCATATCTTTGAATTTGGAAAACATACACATTGCATGGTTAGTATTTAATGAAAGGCTTTGGCTAAGCTATCGGCCACATGTCCACTAGAGTTAATGGCTTAGGCTTACGTCACTGGATTAAAATTAAAATCCAACTTTGATTAAGCTAAGGATTGTATTTGTTGTTATAACTTTAGTTCTAGAGAATTCTTAATTACCAATTCTCATTTGTGCATTTGTATATGAATCCAATTGAATTCCTTTGCATATCATTATGGAAAATTTTATTATTGCAACCCTAACTCTAACACTAATTAAACCTTGACCCTAACCTGATTGAACTCGTATTATAACCCTAACTCTAACACTAATTGAACTATAATCATAACCCTAGGTATTGTTGAAACCTAACCCTAATTGTATCAAAACCCTAGAAAACTCTAATTGAACCCTAACCCTAAAATAGACAATAACCCTTACCTTAATTGAACCCTAACTCCAATCCTAGCCCTAATTTAAGACTAACCTTAACCCTGACCTTAATTAAACCCTTATTGAATTATAACCCTAATTGATCCCTAACCTAAATTGAATACTAATTGAACCTTAACCCTAAGTGAATAGCAACCTTAATTAAACTCCAACCATAATCCTATTTGAATTTGGACCCTAATCATAACCATAATTCAACCCTAACCTTAATTGAACCCTAACCCTAAACATGAGTTCAATTAAGTTTAAGGTTCAAATAGGGTTAGACTTTAATTAAAAATAGGTATAGGATTCAATTAGGATTAGGGTTGGGGTTGGGGGTAAAGATTAAGGTTCTATGATAGAGCTCGGGGTTAGAAGTGTTAGGGTCTCAATTAGGGCAAGGGTTGGGGTATTAGGTTAGGGTTATGGTTCAATTAGGGTTTCATTAATGTTAGCTCTTGTAAACCACAGTTAAATAGGGTTGGATATAAAATTAGAGTTAGGTTTGAAATTAATTAGTGTTAGTTTTAGGTTTGGGGTTATGGTTAGACTTATAATTAATGTTAGTATTGGGATTAGATTCTATCACTTTAATAAAAATAATCTTCTATAAATTCATTCAATTTTTTTTTGAAATTAT
The DNA here is from genome assembly GCA_007258455.2 of Sequoia sempervirens. Classification (NCBI taxonomy): domain Eukaryota; kingdom Viridiplantae; phylum Streptophyta; class Pinopsida; order Cupressales; family Cupressaceae; genus Sequoia; species Sequoia sempervirens. The sequence continues at coordinate 2,809 of VDFB02239596.1, read as the reverse complement.
ATAATTTAAAATATTTTCAAATTTACCTATGTTTATATATGAGAGATATAGCAATTCTAAACTCTATACAATTTATAGTTAACTTGACATTGTGTATAAAAAGGTTTCAGTTATGAATGTTATAATATAAACAATAAATGTGTTTTCAATGTTTATTTGTCAATTAAAAGATGTGCCAATAATGTTGCAATCGCTAATGATTAATTTTTTCTTGATGATTAAAATAGATTGGTAAGTAAATTTATCAATAATAAGTAAATTTATCATTGATTTTTTCTTGATAAGTAAATCAATATTTCATAAATTTATCTATAATTCTTATTTATTTTTTCTTAATTATATTAAATTATATTTTATTAAATTGTTAAAAAATTGAAGTTACTTAAAAATAATTTTATGTGTTTTTTATAATTAACTTGATATTGTGTATAAAAGGTTTAAGTTATGAATGTTATAATATAAAAAGATAAAAAAAAATTCAATGTTTATTTGTTAGTTTGATGTGAAAATATTGTTGCATAGTAATGATTAAATTTTTCTTGATTGGTTAAGTGATATTGTGAAATTATTCTATGTTAATTTAATGTTATAAATGTTATATAATATAAAAAAAAAATTCTAATATATTTTTAATGCATCTTTATATTTTATAAACAAACATCTAAAATAAAAATGTGATTGTAAAAAAAATACAACTTAATGAGTGAACATACATTTAAAGTTAAAAGTGAAATTATAAAACAAATTGTAAATTTATTTTATTTTTCTTCTATAAATATAATTTTTTTATTTGTCATATGCCTAGTAATGCCCACTTCTCCTTTTAATGAGTGTTTTATTTTGCAAGGATTGATTTAGTGTTGTCGTTGATCTATTTCCTGCAGATATCAACGGTGCCCGCCATCTCGTGATTGGGAATTGAAGGATCGCGAAATCACAGGAAAGCACCACGTGTCCTATCCGGGGGATCAAATTTGAGCTATCGCTAACCAACTACCATTTGATCTGAGCCGTTCCCTGCCATCCCGCGATGGTGCTTGGGTTGATTACAAAATCACATGCGGGCACCATGTGTCTCATCCGATGAAGCCTAAAGAGTAAAGGAAACACTAGTCAGGTTTAAATGTATTAAGGGGCGGATTACTAAAGTGTTCTCGAGATGCACATGTTCTGAATCGACAGATATTTTATAATCTCGCTAGAAAAGCTACTCGAAGGTTAACAACATGGCTGGTGACTGTGTTAAAGGAACGAGATCAATGACACCTGCTATCCTGCAATCAGGGATTATAGGGATCACGATATCACAGGTGGGTGCCACATGCCCTTCCTAAAGGATGAAATTTGCGTGACCATTGATGAGCTATCTCTTCAAGATTGACAGTGCCCACCATCCTGCGATTAGGAATTTTGGGATCATGATGTTGCGGGTGGTTGCCATGTGTCTCATCCAATGAAGCCTAAGGAGTGAAGAAAGCATTCGCTGGTTTAAAATGTATTACAGGGTGGATTACTAATGTGCTTGTAATATGCATGTGTTTTATTTCAACACAGATGTTATGATTTTAAGGGAAAATCTGCTCGACAGTTAAAAGAAAGGACAACAACCATTTTTGAAAGAGCAGGATTTATGGTAAAAAGATCGATGGTGCTCGCCATCCCATGATGGTAAATCAAAGGATTGTGATATCGCGGGCAACCGCCACGTGGCATTCCTTTGCGGCATATGACATAGTGGGCCCCTTTATTGCCATGTTGACGATTATGTCAGCCTATTTTGAAGATGTTCATCAATGATTTGATCAAACTGAAGGATCAAAGGCTCAAATTTAAATATGTATCAAATTATGGTTGGAGCCCTTCATGCAACCCATGAGTGGGCTTTAATGGTGGATGAGACATCTACTAGCAGAATTTGATCGACATAAAATCAATTTACTCATCTCATTTGTATCACAAAGCATCCAAGTATTTCATGAAAATAGTTTCAGAGCAAAAGGTGAAATTGTGAGCAGCTGCAGCCAAAAATTGGAGTTTGTGCAAAAAAAGCCGTGAGTTAATTTTCTTTGTTTCCCAGTCATTCTGCACCTAAATTTGGGAAGGGGGGGTCTGCTATGCTTGTCATCGAGTTCATTAAAATATTTTGTTAGGGCTATTGTTTAATCATAAATTATGAGGAACTGTGGTATTTTTACTCTGTAATTTCCTATCTCTGCTTAGTCATAGCCACTTGAAGTGTAACATTGTAGTGAGGCCCTAGTTTGTCTAAAATGGCATCAACCAAGCAGCACTCTGGCCACATTGAGTATTTGAAAAGAAACTTGTATGATGATTTCCTAGATCAATTTCCATTATCAACAAATGAGAGAAGGAAAGGTTTGGTGTTGATGTGAGGGAAAATCCTAGGGGAGGGGTTGGTGTGTAATAATTCCAACATTGCTAATGCTAGGGTTCCACTCACAAGCTTACAAATGTTCAGATTATGGTATGGACAGATGAATTTTCCTCATCCTTTCAAATGGATGGTTGTACCTAATATGGGAAATTTGGTTGTTCCAAATGTGTTCCCTGATGTGGACTCTTACTTAGAGCAGTGGCAAAAAGATATGACCCTATGACACGGGTAATTAAAGATAATGATGGAGGGGTTCTATTGGAAATTAACAGAGATGTTATCCAACAGACTTTTGATTTGAGTGAGCCAAGAGATGACTTGGTTCCTATTAATCTTGAAGAAGTGAAGCGTGGAGATAAAAATTGAAATCTCTTTTAGGGTTGTTGCCTCCATCTCATCTCGTTAAGGTTGTGG
>VDFB02239592.1:0-13582 GCA_007258455.2 Sequoia sempervirens | reverse complement strand
ATGGCCACCCATTTTCCCATCTTCCATAAATGAATACACCACTAAAGGATGGTTTGTAATGGAATTTTCTACTTTGTTTCCAAAAGGTGCAACCACATTCAAACAACAATGTATGAGGGAAGTTAAATTACATGAATATGCTCTCCATCTTCTAAGGTGCCATGATAATAGGCTTTTCCAACACCCATATTTTAGTTAACTCATACTAAATATTCTTATGTACCATTGCAACCAATCCACAACATTTGTGTTTGTCCATAAACAAATGGATACTTGTCTACCAACAAGAAATTTTGACCTCCGCTAGAGATTAAAGGACCTTCCTGATGACAAGATTGTTGAACATATTATGCAATTTGGATCATCAATTCATCGAACAAGCCCATTTTAGAACTGTTATAGAGGAGAGCTTTCAGATATGGTCATAAAAATTGGTTCCCCAAAAATATTCTTTACACTAAGTACAACAGATACAAAATGGCCAGACTTGCATAGTATAATGTCATCTACTACACCTACAAATCCACAAGCTACTTCTAGATGGAGGATACAAAATACAGTTCAAAATCTACACCTTACCACACTCTATATACACCATATATTTGTTGCATTTTGTGAAAAGGTCTTGGAAAAACATCTTGGTGCAACTAACTAATGGTATAGGTATATTCTTACTAATCTCATAAATTTAAATTTAAAACCATTTAATTAATTCCTAAACATAAGCTTTCACTAGGTATGAATGGCAACATAGAGGTTCTACACACATCCATGATTTCCTTTGGCTCCAAGAAGCACTTGATATTGGAAAATTGCAATGGGATAACCTTCAATCAGTGCAAAATGAACTTGAATACATTGATAAGTATATTTTTGCATGAAACCCACAAACCCTTGCTTTGAGGAACCAAAAATTCCATCAATTTGTTCTTGATGACCCATGTTTTATGGAAACAAGAATGATTATGACAGCCAATCCTTCCATTGACTACACTGAACTGCTAAATTTTGTTTAATATCGACATAAAAAGTGTACCTTGCTAACATTCCTAAGGAGAAAGGGACTATCCCTTAATTTTTGTTATAAAGACCCTTGGACCATGCAAGATAGATCAAGTCTTGCAAAATATGAGATTGGCCAACCTAAATACACCCTAGATCGCAATGATGATCGCTTGAATCTTCACAACCCATCTATCCTCTCTATCTAGAGGGCCAATATAGATTTCCAACTCGTTCTCTCAATCAATGTAGTTCTCAAATATATTGCAAAATATGTACAACCAATATTGAGTCTAGCAAACTAGCACCAATTTCTTTGTGAAAAATGCTTGTTGAAAGCCTCATGGATTCTGATATTGGTGCCCAAGAGAGTTGCCACCTTTTTCCTAAACTTCCACTCTTCCTATCTAGCAAGAAATTTTTTTCTTTAAATGTAAACCAAAGAAACTTTCACCATGTTTTAGTCTCCTCCAAATCCACAACCACATCCCCAACCTACAATGATGCTTACATGGCTCGTCCAATAAATTTATATTCTATGTCACTTATTGAAGTTACTAAAGAGTGGACCTTCAAAGAATCCCAAAAACACAACCAATGGAAAGAGCGTTCCACAAAATTCACTATTCATGTCTCCCCATGCTTCACAACCATCCCTACAAAAAGATGAAAAATGCTTTGAAGTATTCTACTAGAGTGAACTACTACTATACAAGTCATTTCATAGAAAAGCTAGTGATTTTGCATAATCAACCCATCAAATTATAGAACAATGGGAAAGGTTTTCATGCAGTTACCATCCTTGTCATGTGCTATGCACACCAATAGAACCTTCTGAAGAACCCACTTCCAATAATCCTTCCAATGAGGAAGTTGTAATGCAAGACAACAACCCAACAGAATGGAAAGTCTTGTCAAGCCTATACCCAGACCTTCCTTTTCACTTTGTTGAACTAGGTATGCTTGGTTGTCATGACATAGACTTGCACAATGATTGAGGATCTTCCCAATTCTACCCACATCAACAATTATTTGTTACTACATTCATAGAATCTAACCATCTAGCATTTCAATTCTTCCATCTTCCCATCACCATACCCAAAATGAGCTCTTTGTCCAACAATAAATAGCATTTGATATACTTTTGTCACATCTGACATGTGAATACTTTGCAACCACCTCTAAAAATAATTATTCAAGGAACTACTGGAATTGGTAAGCCACACCTGATAATAGCCATCAAATCCACACTCATGAGTTTAGCCCCAAATGGCCAATCACCATTACTAGTTCTTGCACCTACAATTGTAGCAACATTCAACATAGAAGCATCAACAATCCATTTTGCACTTTGAATACCTATCAAAGATATTCCCCCTTGCAAGGACAAACACTTGTGTTCTTCCAAGAAAGAATATTCTTCATTAACTATATCCTTATAGATGAGATGAACTTCATTGGTCCAAAGTTGCTACAACAAATTGAAATTAGGTTATGTGAAGCAGTCCCTAGCCATAACCAAATACCATTTGGAGGACATTCAATCATTATCTTCGGTGACCTAGGCTAGCTTCCACCAGTCAAGGACATCCCAATGTATGCTTTGACATCTTATAGGGGCACTCTATGGTACAACTTCACAAAAGTTATCATATTGAACAAAATCTTTCATCAAATAAGCGAGGACCCGACACATATTGTTTTTTGTTCTCTCCTCTCCAATTTGTGAAATGTAAAACCTACAGTTGAAGATTGGAAACTTATTATGTCTCACTCAATCTTGTCACTAACCTCTACAAAGCAATCTACTTTTTTATCCTCCATATATCTCTTTGCAACAAATGAAATGGTCTCACTACATAATCAATGTATGTTATTTTCTTTAGCAATGCATGTTGCCTTGTCAACTGCAAAGCAACTTAGGGGGTCACCAAGCTCAAATCTAGATGAAGAATAACTTCAATCTAAGATCATTTTGTGTGTTGAACAAAAGGTAATGTTATGTTAAAAAATTAGGTGGAAACAAGCCTTGTTAATGGTGCACTTGGACAAGTCAAAGCAATAGTATACAAGGATGGTAAAAATCAACCTTTATTTCCCTTATTTGTTGTTGTTCAATTCAAAAATTGCATAGGCCATGTTCATGATCAAAATAACCCAAAAATGTCACAGTCACCCCTTTGAGTTGGTATCCATCGTCAAATACCACTCAAAATGGCATGTTCCTTAACAATACACAAATCACAAGGCCTAACACTTGACAAGGCAACAATTGACATTGACAACGTAAACTAACATGGCCTAACATTCACAACTATTTCAAGAGTCCACACTTACAGTTTCCACGTGATAAAACCATCCACATTCCAAAGACATGTATGCATGCAACAAATCTGATATATTTCTTGTCAAAAACAAGAGGAGTGTTTATTGGTGTTATCATCTTCAAGCTCTTCAACATACATTAATAGTTAAAAGTACTCCAAGTTGATCCTTCATCTATTTTATCTATATTCTTAAATTGCAAACAATTTTGTTCATAGCGTACTCTATTAAAAGCAAACAATCTATCCTTTCATTACTTCTAAATTTTGTTGCTTTCAATAATCATTTGTATATGTATTTAAAATGACTATGCAATTTCTAATTTGCATAATGAAATAGCCATAGTGGGTTAAGCTAAAAATAGGAATCAAAAAAATAATAGCATTGTCTCGAAAGTTCACAATATATAGAAAGATTTGGTTGGTGGTGAAATCCATATATAAGATTGACCATTGTGTTTGAATTGTTTCATTATATGATCCACAAACACGCACATGTATAGCAGCAAACTCAATTACCTCATAATTTAAATCAGCTATTTCAATTGAATCGTAAAAATAAACTCAATTACCTCATAATTTAAATCAGCTATTCCAATTGAATCATAAAAATAAACTCAATTACCTCATAATTCTAAATCATTTATTCCTAACGAATCATAAATGCAGAATAAAGCTCCTGAGATGTCAATCAATGAGATGTCAGATAATTTTAGATGAAAAAGCACAAGTGAAAGTTTACTTTCATCTACCATTAAAAAATTATGCCAAACCTCCTGTCAGATAGGTTAGATGTATAAAGTTGTTCTGAAAGTCTTCATACTTTCATCTACTATTCAATTTTTTTTATACTCCAATCTACTCTTTTGACTGACAGCATTCATATGGAAAGACATTCTAAGGAATGTACGCCATATAAGTCAGGAAAGGATAGAATGAATTACTTTTGTTTTATCTTACGGCTTTTACTTATCTTTGGAGCAGCGAGCATTGGGCAGTGGAGGATGATTGACAAACACACAGGACAGTCATTTGTTCTTCCATTCATTTTCCTTTGTTCCGTGCACTGTACACTGTTTTGGCTTCTGCCAAATGCAATAAAATAAATTTAGTTGGATTTTGTTGGCTATTGTGACAAGGCAATAGTGCTATCGACAGAGCCCACAATTGCGTTGCTGCCCCAGCCGAGGAAGGACTGAGTTGGCTCAATACTCAGTTCTACGGAAACTGCCTCAGTGCTCTGTAGCTGCAGCTTCTGCCTCTTCATCAAAAGTATTGTCTTCAAGGTCATTCAAAGGAGAGGCCGATTCCTTACTATTAGATGTGAGGTGCATTAATTAGAGTCTACCATTCAAAGGTGAGGTTACCATTCAAAGGTGCATTAATTGTACAGCCCGAGTTGGCCTAATGGTGAAGAACTTGTACTCTTGAAAGAGAGGTCACAAGTTCAAATCCTGGGGGTAAGGTATGTACACCTCGTATTGTGGAGCACGAGTTAGGTGCCTCCCTCATATCGGGAGTACGAGGAGTCCCATATATTGCAAGCCGTCTGTAAACTCCAAAATAGATCACTGGTATCGTGGACTATAAAAATAATAATAATAATAATAATTATAATAATATTGAATCTAGATCTTCTTTGTAGATGAATCCCCATGAGGAGAGGTTTATTTATTATAATAATATTGACAATGGAAGGTATACTTCAAAGACAACATATTTCTCAAAATTATTTGTTATGGAAAAGTCAATATTGCACTGAATATGGAAGAACCTAATATCTTTCTAGATTTTTGTGCATTCATGGTTTGGTAAGGAGCCTATTACCTATAAGAAGAAGAAGAATGTGGGTATATAGGTGAATAAGGAAGTCCATGTAGTGTGGTTCATGGAGATGATGTTTTATCTAATGGAGTTCATTTTATACCTATATTTCATCTTAATGTAAGCACTAGTTTTGAATGTAACATTTCTAAGGTTCCTAATTTTGGGAATCATAAGCTTTCTACTAAGAACACTATGTTGTGGCATAAACGTGTGGGCAATATTGGTGAGAAATTTCTCAAGACCTTGAAATCTAAAATTATGGTAAGGGGATAACTACTTATTCCTTTGGTTTTGACTTTCTGAGCTTCGTATTTATGAAACACAAATTATTTTTGTTTTATTCCATTTCTTATAGATTTTTAGGGATTTTGGATTTGATTCACTTAGAAAATCCTTTTACCATGTTTATTTTATTAACGATTTCTCTAAGAAAACACAGGTTTTCTTTTTCAAGTAGGAATCCAAGTTCTTGTCAAGGTTCAAATATTTCAAGTCTCTTGTGGATAAAAAGATATAAAAGGTCATATTTTGTAAGTTAAATAATGGTGGAGAATTTTTTTAATAGAATTTTAGCAATTTTTATAGGGACAATGGCATTTTGAGTCATAATACAACTCCACACACCCCTCAATATCTAATGGATTTGAAAAGAGAATGGATGAATAAATGTTGATAGAGAGGGATATGAGTATAGTCATTAGAGCAAGGTAGGATAAAAATTTGTGTTTAAAGGCATGAGCACAACATATTATCTAATTAATAAACTTTGTACGTCAACTATTGTGGACAAAACCCCTGAGGTCGTTTCAAGGGATGAGAAGGCTTCCTTGTAGAATATTAATGTTTTCATTTGTGATGCATGTGTTTGTTGCCTAAGGAGAAGAGATCCAAATTAGATTTTAAAGCACAAAAGTGTATCTTCATTAGGTACAGTAATAGAATTAAGAAGTATAAACTTTGGAAATCTGAGATAAGAAAGATATTATACAATTAAAATGTGATCTACAAACAGATCAAATCTTCTCCAAATCCTTTGAAACCTATAGATTAGGATATAATAGTGGTACATCTTGACCCAAAGACCAATAGGACTAAACCTAAGGTTTGGGACGAACTTAATGAGGAAGTTGATTTAAACAATGATTCGCATGAATAATAAGAAGGAGAACCTCATACCCCACTCTTAAAGAGGTCCACTCAATAAAAGAAACAACCAAAAGGGTATAAAGATAAGTACTAAAAAAATCCATGAATAAGGGGTATCTATATTGGAGAAGAATAGTCAATGGGACTTGGTACTATTGGCTAAGTGAAGGAAACATATCAACCATAAATGGGTTTCTAAGAAGTAATTTATGAGGGCAAGAATGAAATGTGAAAGACAAGGTTAGTGTTTAAGGGTTATTCCCAAGTAGAGAGAACTAATTTCAATGACATTTCCTCTCCTACTACAAATCTTACATCCATTAGATTTATTTTATCTATTGCTACTACATGTAACTTTGAGGTTGACCAAATAGATGTTAAGAGAGAAATTTCTAGCATGCGGGTTTGGAGGAAGATATCTACATGACAACACTTCATAGTATATGGTAAAAATCAAATGATTTATAGGCTAAAGAAATCAACTTATGGTCCAAAATAGTCCACTAAGATGTGGTATTAGAAACTCAATGCATATTTGTTAAATTTGAAATTTGTTAGAAATCACTATTTATTATGTTGGTGATCAATTTATTATTATTTGATATGATAAGAACATGTTAATCTGTAAGTATAAGGATATTATTAAGGTTTTGAAATCTCAAATTTCATTACGATTTAATATAAATAATTCAAGGATTGTTACTTGTTTATCTTAGGGAAGGAGAATAGGAGACATAGATATAGTAATTGTTTTCATTAAGCTAGAAAAAGTATTTTCAATCTCTTTTGCAAAGATTTAAGGTATCAAATTATAGACCTTTAACTATTCTCATTCTTATTAGAGAAAAGGTTTTAGTTGAATAATGTCCTTTAAAACCTAATAAACTTAATATGATATATGTCCCTTATGCAAAGGTAATTAGTAGCTTAATATATGTTATGATTTGCACTAGACTGGACATTACCCAAGTAGTGGGAGTTGTTAACAAATATATATCCAAAATGAGAAAGAATCATTGGATTAAAGCTAAGCGGGTATTTGGATACCTTCATTATAATTCATAATATTATATTTGATACTAGGGAGCACTTGGTTTAAGAATGATAATAGATATATAAGAATTCATTGATTTAGGCTAAGTAGTAGATATGGATAACAAGAGGTCTACCAATAGTTATGTCTTTAATCTATAAGAGATTGGTTGTGGTTTCTTTCTCAACTATAAAAGTAGTGTCTATGAAAGCTACTCATTCATGTAAAGAGGTAGTTTGGATTCAAATATTATGTTTAAATATTGGGTTGAGTCAAGATATAATATATATTCATTATGAAAATTAGACTGTCATGAACTTTGCAAAGAACCCTACTTTTCATGCACGGAAAAAGGCATTAATATGTAGCAACATTTTCTTCATGACATGGTGAAGTCTTGTAGTCCCCTTCATCCTTCCACCTCGGGCCAACACATGTATGGTTCAATTTGATGCTATGTGTTAATATTTAATGACGTTAAATGCATTCATTCTTAAAAAATTAAGTACAATCAAGTGCTTATTCGTTCTAGAAAGCATTGATGTAATCAATAGTGACGCATCTTGATTTGGTGTGGTAAAAAAAGAGTAAAGAATCTACATACTTAGGTGCTTGCTATTATTTTTCATAATGTTCAATTTATGGGCATTGATCTAAGTGAAGGCTCCTTGCAACATAACAACAATCCTTTAAGTTATTTTTAAATATTGTTAGTCCCCCAAAATTTTAGTTAAAGCATAGAAAAATGTTATTTATTAGGCAAATTTGTATGGTAAAACACTCCTAATTGATCTATGTAGATCTGTAGCCATGAATTTGTCTCAAATCCACAAACTTGTCTTTTGATAGAAAAAAAAATCCAATCTATAATTTCAAGTAACTCATTGATAAAGAGAATTTCTAAGTCTAACATTAAGCAAATTCCATAACCATTTAACATAATTTTTTAATTATCAAGCTATGCATCATCCTTTTTTGCATTCAATTTTTTAACTTAAAATTTAATTATTCAAATATTTATTTCCTTTCTCAATTCCACTTTTTCTTTAATCTAAATTATTTTATGATTATATATATAATTAAATTAGCCTAAATTGACCTTAATAAAATATTATTTTTCTTTTTGCATTATTAATAATATATTTTTTATTTTTTATATGATGAACAATGTTATATCGTATATTAAAAGATAAGAATATAATATATAATTCACATAAAAGCAAGTGGAATAGAATCATAGCTCAAGAAGTCTAAGCAAATACCCAAAGGGAAAAAAAGAGGGATCAAACCATCAGGGCTTGCTAGTTATATCAATAGGAGGAGGAGAGGAATCATGATCCGAGGACAATCGCAAACATTCAACAAGTCTTGATTTTCTAAAGTGGGCTTATCCACAAACAAACCAACAAAGAAATCAACATTTCTATCTTTCCAAATTGAAAATAATATCTCCTCTTAAAGCATGTCATATCTAGGTGTATTTAACTAGAATCTCGTGTCAATTGTCAAATAGTATCATATGACATGAGAAAGGCTTAAGGTGAAATGGCTTAACGAAGTTGTGAATCCAAAACCAAGCAACCTAGGCTTGAGGGAAGAACTAGAAGATGTGCTTGATGGGTTCCAAATGACCAAAAAAGGACAATGTGAGACTAACACGCCCAAATGAGTCAATAAGGATTTCATAGGGAGACCTTAGTAGAGGAGACACCTAACGAAATGAACCTATTTGATCTCAACCATAACAACCCAAACTATTTGGAATGTTTGCCTCTAAAGAGAGGTAGAAAACATATTCCACCTCGCATTTAACATAGTAGCCATAAATAGGTGAGAAGAAAGCCAATAATATCCTTTTAAAGAAAAATTAAACAAAGTTTGACACATCCAAATTATTTGGCTTATTTGTAGAAATTTAATATTAAACTTGTATAGATATCTAAAATATATCTCTAAAAAATGTCTAGAGATATCAAAATTATTATGACAGTAGACATTCTATAATGGCATCAAAGAATTTCATGTCATTACTAAATACATAAAACTATAACCTATAAAATTATACATTTTATAGTATATTATATTTAATACACTTTTTAAGAGTAAAATCAAAATTTAATATAAACAATCTAAATAAAATAAAATAAATATTTATGTGTAGATGTAGAAAATAAAATAATTCTAAACTTTAAAAAACTCTTCATTAAATAGATTTTTTTAGATAGGCACATTTGAGATATCTATACTAATTTTATTTAAAGAGTTTTATTTTAACTTAGAATTACTTTATTTACTATTCATAAATCTATTAAATATTTTAGATAGATATTAGAAATGATATTTTTTATAAATTTTAGAAATATTTATATAGAAATGTCTTCATTGTACAAAAGAGGAAGAAAGGTCTTCTTAAATCACTTCCTCAAATTCACATTCGAGTGTTGGCCAAGAGGCCAACCTGTTTTAGCCCTAGCATTGTTCTTTGCAGCTTGGCCGATGTTCCTCACTTTTGGTAGTGTTGTTTCTCTATTGTATATGGCCAGATTGGGTTTGTTTTGCCTTGGCTTTTGGCAACTTTGTAAAGGGTTGGGGCCCTAGTTTCCTGTTTTCTTATTCTTTGTCTTTGATCTTTTTGTACAAGGGTCTAGGCCCTTTCAAAATTCATGCTTGTCTTAATCAGAACTCTTGAAATAAAAGTAAAAGTAAATAATTTGTTTGGGTTCAATGACTTAAAATTTTGGGTATGATTTATATCATTTGCTGCATTACTATTGAAAAATAAAACAATTCTTCAATAAGTAAAAATAAATAAATATTGTTGTTCATAGCATAGTGTGATGGTTAAATCATAACATTGTTGTAGTCATTAAGGCTCCACATCATGTTGGACCATTGTGCTCATGGGTTTAGACTATTTGCATGTTAGTTTTTACTTTCAAATATTTAATTTTTAGTAATATTGTAATTCTCCATCGTGCAAACCCCAAAGGACAACTAAGACAACTATTACTACACAATTTTTTTTTAAAGTTAACATATATGAAATGTACATTAAGTTCCAATGCACGACATTCAATTTAATTAGATACACTAACAACCTATGTCCCTCTAGGGTGCATGTGAAGACATTACATAACCTAACCCATAAAAATGATAATGTACAAATTCCAAGATGCACTACTAATCATGACAAAACCATACATTCATTAAAAAATCCATCATAATTAAAAGCATTCATATGTGATAATTCAATATACACAAGATTAACTCAATTTCAATAACCATAACACATAATATAATCATGCGAATACAAAGAAGCATATTTCCACATAAACAACACATCAAAATGATGACAACCATGAGCATTAATCACATAAGGAATACAAAGGTACAATTATACATTACATCTATTTCCATTACATTGCATCATTCAATCACATAAATTTACATCATTGCTTCCAAACACAATGTGGGAGTAATACATCAAATACATGAGTATGATAGAAAAAAAGAATATGCATTTGAAAATATAGTGAAGTATGGAACACTCTCCCTCTGTGTAACATTTCACTACATGGACACTGACAAGGAATATAATGAGGTGTGTAGCATTCCACTCCTAATTAATGCGACTGTATGACCAACCCCCTGTGTTAGGAGTAGACAAGAAAGACCCACGATCCAAGATAGTCAATATGGATGACCACAAGACCAAACCATAGAAAAAAAACCAGAACATAAGGATCAAAAACATCAACAACTACAACAAGATGATTGCTTCCAGAGGCATACAAAATATAATGGCAAGGGGTACTATGGGAGAGTGCCATCACACAACCCTATTATGGGTTATCTTGGCTACCTCTCTGCTAATGCTAACCCCCATCTATGGTTATCTTGACTGCCCCTCACTAGGTGTTGGTCCCATAGGGTGACACATGTAGGACCACTAACCTATCATGAGGACGAGGTAGAGACCTTTCCGACCACGACCTTCTCAGCCCACCCTTAGTCTGTGAGAGCACTATTGGCATGGATGAGCTATCTGACTTATCTTAAGTTAATGTTTAACTACCCAAACCTACTAGTGTGTTTTATTAGGTTTTCACTTGTTTAACCAACTCATTCATGGGAGTGCCATCCAAATTCCCTTTGTGCTAAAACCCCATGAAGAGCCACTCTAACTATTAACCCAAAAAAAAGCTCACAATACCTAGGGTGTACCAAATCATGAATATACCAAAAAAAACCATGACAACTCAAAACACAAGCAAGGCAAGAAACTTCTCACACAAGATCATAACTCAAGTCATGAAGACACATGAAATAAGGTACACCCATATAAACACGCACATGGATAACCAACAATCCACAAGGTACTATCCACAAAAAATACAACATACATCACTCCACCCCACTACCTCTGGAAGCCTAAAACCAACTACCAAGTGAGGGCAACATAAACAAAGTGGATTCTCAATGTACACAACACATGTCCCAACATAAAGTCACCCAACAAACGAAGTAAAACAAAAGAAAAGTACATTCAACATGGAACCTCGAGAACCATCATAAAAGGTTAAATGCATAACTTATCAAAACACTTTAAACACAATGCTTATTGAATCCTGTAAACTAGTCAACTACATCTAAAGTTACATAACTCAAATCATTATATAGCCAACTTCCCTTTAATTCAACATTCTAACGTTTATAATTTCTTCATTCAATGTCTTAAATCTATTAAATAAATTCTATCCTCCTCCTCCTAGCTAGTAACTCAAGGATTTTCAAAATCACCATTCAATTATTTAAATACATCTATTGTTAACTAACGAGGGTATATATATATACCTGGTCAACTTAAATCTAACTAAATTTAAACATCTATATAAAAAATTTATTCAAATTAGCAATATATATAATTATATGCAAATATATATATATATATGCTTAAATGTATGTTTAATCAATCTTTCCACATGAAATGGCATCACATAACACAATCCTTTACATACAATATAAATCATGAAATAATCCCAGTTAGAATTTAATGTAAATTGTTTTTTCGTCATGAAATTTATTTTTAATAAATTACGAACATAAAACACACACACACACATATATATATTATAAATTAACAACCCACTAACACAACACGACCTCCATGGTTGTGCCCAGCAGCCTTTGGGCTGTTGCACACAACTCAATGGAGGGCATGCTCTATAATTCCCTTTCAAATAATCATTTAAACTAGCCTCTTTCCCCCTTTTTTTATTTTTTTGGCAGTGATAAGACTAAGTAGATCTGATGTCGACATAGCACCCAATCTGTAAGTCATACTTAGACAAACACAGGCCAACACTGAGAGTGAAATAGATGACCATATGGAATAGTTGCTACAAGGAGGAATCACCTAGATAGAATGTAATATAAAGGAGTCACAACTTACAGAGGATACCAAAACTATCTGTTTATACAAAATCGAATGCCCAAGAAAAGTCACCATCGAATGCTAAATACAATGCATTCAAGTTGAACTTTAGGTATAAGGCATCCCATCAATAACCATACAAAGGTATATATTTTAACATCGATATTCCTGTTATGGGGTTTTCATCAGAATGAAACGTGGCAAGCAATAATTATTGAAACTGCAGACTCATCCATATTTGCATGCAAGCGATGAAGGAAAGGCACACAAGCTGAGGTATTTGGTCAGGGTGACTAATGGGTCAAGTCGACCCCCTCACAAGAAAGCTCATTCATATTATAATCTAGTTCGATCTTATCATGACAGAAGGGTAACATAAAATGATTTGTCGAAATGGCTTAATAAACTTTCAAGAAAATGCAAATGGCAGGCCTAAGGGAGGCGCCCAAGCCAAATTGATGAATGGACTATAGAAGCTTTCAAGAAAAAAAACAATGGCAGGAAGAAATAGTTCAACACCCTTATAAGATCAAGTTTGCAGAGTAAGAACATAATAGATTTTACGAGGAAGTAATTGAAATCTTAAAATTTATGAAGCATACAGAAACACATTCAATCGTTTTGAACAAGCAGTGAGTGAAAGAATTTAAATTGCTTCAATCAAAAAATGAAACAAAGAACAAAACGAAGCCAACCTGTGTCCATTGCAGGCTGGGACAAAATCCAATGTTGACTTCGAATCCCTCCAATTTGCAACACGAACTCTCCCCAATCCCCAATTGAATTTTTTCCAATCCAAACAACAAAATGCAATTA
>VDFB02239587.1:0-22077 GCA_007258455.2 Sequoia sempervirens | reverse complement strand
TTTTGTGTTTTCTCAGGTCATTTTGTGATGTTTTTGTGAATTTTCCATGGTTTTACGTCTCTAACACAACCAATGTAAGAACTAATATGACACATGTCAAGTGTTTTCCCCCAGTCGAGTATAAGACCAACTGATTATGAATAGGGTAAAATGGGGGATATGAAATTCTCTCGATGTCAATCGTTCCAAGTTATGGGAAAGACTACCACTTATTATGAATGGTATATACAAGTGATGGATATGAAAGATAAGGGATATGTATAGGGATAGGTAGTATGTACAGGGGAGTGGACTATGTACCGGGATAGGTGGTATGTACAGGGTAGGTATATATACTATGATGTGGTGTATGTACAAGATAGATTAGAATAATAGTAGACAAAGGAGCAGAGTTGAGTACACATGGCGCCTGTTTTCCAGGTTTTCACCATGGTACCTATCCAAGGCGCCACTGAAGTGGTTTTCACCATTGGACGAATGATTTGTCTTTACTATTTTCCATATTATCTAATTTTTTTGGTGTTACCAAGATGCCTGTTTGCCAGGTTTTCACCTTGATAACAATTTTTTTTTGATTTTTGTATTGTTTTGTATTTTTGCTAAATAAGACAAAGGCTCTCAGAAGCTATGTGTAGAACTTCTTCAGATGCATACTATTGATTGGTGAGGATAATGGTTCACCTTTAGGAGTAGAGAGTTTGTATGATCCTGATCTAAAAGCTTCTGTAACAACATAAGGTCCTAACCAGTTAGGTTCAAACTTTCCTGGTTTTTCTCTTTTTGCTTGATTCTTTGGGTTCTCCATTAAAACTAGGTCACCAATGTCAAAGTTTCTATTCAACACTTTCTTGTTATAGCTACAATGAAGGCGATTCTGATATGCTTGAAGATGGTCTAGTGCCTTCTGTCTTCGTTCATTTAGGAATTCTAGCTCATGGAGTCTCGACACTCGATACTCTTCATCATCAATGTGGCCTTTCAGGGATACCCTTAGGGAAGGAATCTCGACCTCAATAGGTAGAATGGCTTCAGAACCGAAAACAAGTGAATATGGGGTAGCACTAGTGGGAGTACAGATACTTGTGTGATAGGCCCATAAGGCAGGGTTAAGCTGTAAATGCCAGTCGCGACCAGCATCATTGACAGTCTTCTTGAGGATTCTTATGATGGTCTTGTTAGACGCCTCCGCTTGGCCATTACCTTGTGGGTAGTATGGAGTGGAAAAGTGATGTTGGATATGGAATTCATCACACAGGTGGCAAAATTCTTGATTCTTAAATGGGCGACCATTATCAGTGATTATGGACTGAGGGACACCATACCGACAAATGATATAGTTCAGGATAAATCAAGAAATTTGTGTGCCAGTAATGTATGTCATAGGAATGGCTTCAATCCACTTTGTAAAGTACTCAGTGGCAGTGATAATGAACTTGTGTCCATTAGATGATGTGGGGTGGATCTTACCTATGAGGTCGAGTCCCCATTGGGCAAAGGGCCATGGTGACGTGATAGGATGGAGCTCCTGTGCTGGGGCATGTATCAAATCTCCATGAACTTGGCATTGACGATATTTCATTACAAAGACATATGAGTCTTTTTCCATAGTAGGCCAGTAATAACCCAATCTCATAATCTTTTTGGCTAAGGTAGGACCGCTAGAATGGGAACCACATATACCCTCATGCACCCCACACAAGGTTGTTTGTGCTTCAGCAAAATCGAGACATCTCAATAGGGTATTATCTAAGGTGCGTCTATATAGGGTGTCTCCGATGATGGTGTATTTGGCTGACTTGCAGAGGAATGTCCTACGTTGGTTATTTGATAGGCTAGTGGGTATGACTTCTGCATGAAGGTAATCATAGATTTCTTTGTACCACGGCGAATCGGGACCAACAATGTCACACACCATTTCAGAATTTGGGATATCGTAGGCTGGGACCAAAAGCTGTTCCACCAAGAACTCAAACTTAGGCACGTTGTTAGGAATGTCAAGAAGTGATGCAATTGTAGCCATATCGTCTGCTGCCCTATTTAAAACCCAAGGTATTTGATGAAATTTGACTTTGTCAAAGTACTCTTTAAAACTATCAGCCATACGCTTGTATGGAGTAAGCTTCTCATCCTTAGTCTCATAATCATCATTTACCTGTCTTATTACTAGTTGAGAATCGCCATATACCTATAGGTTCTTGATTTTCCACTTGACTGCCATGCGTAACCCTGTCACTAAAGCTTCATATTCTACCATGTTGTTAGTGCATGGAAATGCAATCCTGAATGACTTAGGGATGGAATCACCCTGCGGTGTGATAAATAGTATACCAGCTCCGGAACCATGATTTGTATGTGAGCCATCAAAGTACAGTTTCCATGTTATGTTTGTGTCAAATGTGAATATGAACTCATCAGGAAAGTCTGCAACTAATGGGTGATCTACCTGTATGGGTGCGTCAGCTAATTGATCAGCAATGACCTGTCCTTTAATAGCTTTCCTTTCCACATACTGGATATCATACTCACTAAGTATCATAACCCATTTGGCCAATCATCCTGTTAATGCTGCCTTACTGAGGAGATATTTCAAAGGATCTATTTTAGCAATCAACATTGTTTGATGGTTTAGCATGTACTGCCTTAGTTTTTGGGTAGCAAATACTATGGCAAGATAGGCACGTTCAATGTTACTATAGTTGAGCTCATAACCGACCAAAGTCCGGCTGATATAATAGACTGCCCTTTCATGACCTTCATTGTCATTCTGTGCAAGCAATGCTCTGAGTGATGAATGGGTTGCTGTAATATAAAGAATCAATGGTCTTCCTTCAACAGGTGGCATTAAAATAGGTGGTGTGAGTAAATATTCTTTAATCAGTTGAAAAGCCTCTCCACACTTAGCTGTCCATGCAAAGGGTACTCCTTTCTTAAGTAGATGTTGAAAAGGATGTGTCTTGTCTGCTAGCTGCACTATAAATCTTCTGATAGATTGCAACCTTCCCTGTAATGTCCTTAGTTGATTGAGATTGGCGGGTGGTGGCATGTCCATGATTGCTTTCACCTTAGCAGGATCCACTTCGATGCCTCATCTTGAGATGATATAACCTAACAACTTTCCTGACTTGACTCCAAACACACATTTCTTTGGATTGAGTCTTACTTTATACTTTTCTAGCCTCTAAAATATCTTGTCTAAAACCTGTAGATGTTCTGCCCTTGTCTTGGATTTTACAATAAGGTCATTGACATAATCCTCCATACAAGTGTGTACTAAATCGTGAAAGATAGTAGTCATGGCACATTGATAGGTTGCTCCTGCATTCTTGAGTCCGAAGGGAATAACATTCCAGCAATACGTTCCCCAAGGACAAGTAAAAGCCATCTTATGTTGATCTTCAGTTGCAATTCTGATCTGGTTATAACCTGAAAATCCATCCATAAGGGACAACATCTCATACCGTGCTGTCATGTCAACTATTATGTCTATGTTAGGCAAAGGGAAGTCATCCTTAGGACAAGCTTTGTTGATATCTCTAAAATCAGTACAGATGTGGATGCCCCTAGTTGGTTTAGTGACTGTTACAAGATTGGAGATCCAATCGGCATAGTCGATTGATCTTATAAAGCCAACGTCTAACAATTTCTTGAGTTCCACCTTGACTAATAAAGCAATTTGTGGATGCATTTTTCTCAACTTCTGTTTTACTGGTTTAGCACCTGGTTGTAAAGGAAAATGATGTAGAACAAGTTCAGGATCCAACCTTGGCATGTCCACATATGACCAAGCAAAATTTATCTGTCTCTGTGCAAAGAAGTCGTGGAACTCAGGCTTCTCTTTTGTTGTCAATGACGCTGTAAAATAAACCAGTCGAGGATTTTCTTTTGTGCCTATGTTGACCTCTAAGGTTTCTTCAATGAGCATGGATGACTTTTCCTATGCAACGGGAAGAATGTTCAAACCTCCATCCGTAGGTGCCTCAGAGAGGTTTTCACCTTCAGATGTGTCCTTTCTTTTTACTTTTTCATTGTCTAGAGGTGCCTTTCGGTTTTCACCTAGAGACTCATCCTTTTTATTTTGTTTATCCTTTTTCTCATTTTTGCGACTGGAGGGTTGAACAGATTCCCCAAAATATGCTTTGTTGTCCAAGTCAATGGTAAAACCAACTTTATGATCCCCGTTAGGTATGCCTTCACGTAATCCCAGGAACTTAGCAATTGCTTCGTTGTTCTCAAAAGTGTCTAAGATGGGTGTATCTTGTTGATCCCAATCAATGAGCTGGGGATAAACTAAGGGCATGTCATCGTCAGAGTTATCAAAGTCTAATGGGGTCAAGGTAAAGATTGAATTATTCATGTGGTTACAAAAGCCTTGTACCAAGTCCTTTTTGCTCTTGGGTTTGGGTCTAGGTGGATGAATAGGTGGGCCTAATGCCAAGGTTTGACTATCAGAAATAGGTGGCTCAGGTTGCCACGAGGTAGGATCAAGTGATTCCCAATAGTAGTGTTTAAACCATTCCTCTTTTGTCATTTTCTTTGGTGGACAGGAATTTAAGGGATTAGGTGAGGAACTTAACATCAAGTCAAGTTCTCCAAATAATTTGTCAAGGTCCATGGAAGAAGTAGAGGATAAGGAATCCCACTCATAATCATTAGAGTCAGGGGAGTTACAATGATTTTGGTCCACTGGTTTGTGAGATGTCTTAATATATTCTGAAGCATGTACTTCCTCAAGTAAGGGTAATGGAGTACTAGGAACACCAATCTAGATCGGTTGAAACCCTAGCCCTACTCCTTTTGGCCACTGAGAAACAAATATTGGTTCAATTCTAGCATCTTGGTTTAAGCCTAAACCACTTTTTCCATCATATCCTTTGCTTTGCATGATTTTGAAACCCTTTCCATATAGACTTGTAGGAATATGAGCAAGTAAAAGGGGTTCTTGATTATCTTCCTTATACAGCCAGGAATTGACATCTTCTGTATCTACAACCTCTTTGCTTAATTCACCCCATTTAGTGAAAGTTGTTGTGGGGGGAACATGTATAGTGATCATAGACTGTCCCCTACCTGTTGTAGGTAAACCATATGACTTAGGAGGAACCAAATGGCTAACACAATAAGAAGTTTTCATGTAATACTCTCCACAACCCTTGTCTTGGATCTCAACCCTAGGAGTAGTAGGAAGTGAGGGTGAAACAGATGTTCGAGTGAGTGTGGACGGGTCAACATAAGAAGATGGATTAGACGATGAGGCCTCTTGGTTGACTGGCACTTGACGTTGAGGGATCTCCTTTAGATTGGTGCAATACTGGAAAGGATCGGGATCACCATCTATAGTTATTTCGGTGCCATTGTAAGAAAATTTAAGACACTGATGATATGTGGAAGGGACTGCCTTCATGGAATGAATCCATGGTCTACCTAGCAGAAGGTTATAAGGGAGGGTGAGATCCAAGACTTGGAACTTTGTCTCCATCACCGCAGGACCAATTCTAATAGGAAGTGTTACCACCCCCTTTGATTTTTGTTCTTCATCATCATAAGCCTTAATGACAATACTCTTAGTGGTGTCTACACAAGCTTTTGAAATACCTAATGCCTTAATTAGTTTTAAGGTGCATAGATTTAAACCTGCTCCTCCATCTACCAAAACTCGTCTAACTTTGGTGTCATCAACAAGGACTTCTAAATGTAAAGGGTCATTGTGGTTCATCTTTTCTGTGGCATAGTCTTGTTCGGAAAATGTGGCATGATGATTATTGGTCAAGTAGCCCACCATTTCCTGGAAACGATTGACATCAAGGTCATTAGGGACCGTGGTGTTCTGTAAATCCTTATCAAGGATGGATCGATGCTCAGGGGAAATACACAACAATTCCAAGATTGAAATTTGGGCTGGGGTCTTCCCCAACTGGTTAAGAAGGTTATATTGTAACTTGGAAGATTGTGGTGTTTGTTGCGATGGAGGGCCCTGGATAGTAAACTTGGTACGACGAGTATTGACCACTCAGGATTAGCATTGATAGTAATGGTATTGATGTTTTTATCGGCGGCTCAAAGGCAATGAATGATTTTGCCACTATCATAATCATGTTTGATACTCGCATAATTGGCTGACATATTGGTCTTAGTACTCGAATTGGGGACAGTTCCTTTCCCATGGTCATGTAGTGGGTCTGAAAAGACTTGATGATCAGTGTTCGATGTCTTTTGTTTTTGTCCACTAACTTCAATAATTCTCTTGTCAACAAGATCCTATATGATATTCTTCAGTTGTCGACAGTTTTGTAGGTTATGTCCTTTAGTCCTATGATAATCACAAAAGGCATTGTCATCCCACCAAGCTGGTTTAAACTGTCCTGGATCGTATTGTCTTGGTTCCTGTAGCTGTATGAGGTTATGTTGTAACAGTTGTTTGAACACCGACTCAATGGGTTCCCCTAAGGGAGTGAACTCACATTTCTGAAATCTCCTTTGTTGTGGATGTTGAGTATTTTGGACCACGTTGGGAGGTTGATTGACAACATTAAGCATGTTAGCAAAGTTATGAGGCCCTTGTAATGTGAGGAGGGGTCTTGCTTGTAGTGTTTTAGCATCAACCACCCCATCATTTGTGACATTTTTATTGCGAGACCAAAATCTGTTTCTGTCAGTGGGGGTGTTATGTACGACCGGGTTTCGACTGGATGTTGTCATCTTGAGTTCACCCTTTTCAATGAGATCCTTCTCTATTATCACCCCTTTTTCCACTAGTTCTGAAAAAGATATGCAATAATGTACCCTTAAGTTACTCCAGAGTTTTGGATGAAGGTTTTCTTGAAACATTGTAACCTTTTGTTTTTCGGGTATCTTGACAGGACATCTACTAGCAATAGTTCTCCATCTTTGGAAGAAAGCAATGAATGTTTCACCTTCGTCTTGTGTTGTGTGGCACAAGGTTGCTATATTTATCTCATGGTCAATGTTGAAGGAGAATTGCTCCACAAATTTCTCAACTAGTTCTCCCCATGATCTAATGCCAGAATCTAGACCCGAAAACCATTCTAGTGCAATTCCTACAAGACTTCATGGAAATAGTCTCATAAGATAAGTGGGGTCATAAGCGACATCTATGCATATGGTAGAAAATTCCCTAATATGTTCCACTAGATTTCATTTGCCATTGTACTTAGGGAGATTCGGTATGACATATCCGTGAGGGAAATGTGTCATGTACAATGATCTATCAAAGGGGAATGGGCATATGCCCTTTGTTGAAAATGATTTCTTAGTTGACACCAACATGTTATCCATTTGCGTTTGTAATGTGTGCATTTGTGTTTGTAGGACATCAACTTGGGTCAAAGATGTGCTAGGAGGATTATGCGGATCCATGTATGTATTCTGAAATCCAAAGTCTCATGATGGGTTTTGATTGAACATTGGCGTTTGAGGTGGATTCAGATTCAGAATGTTGGTAAATGTATTTTGGTTTGGAATCGGCATAAATTAGTGTTGACCTAGGTTTTGTGTAAATGGATTCTGAGCACCACTCTGTGAAAAGGGGTTCTGATTCAGAATCGATGTGAAGTAGTTTTGACCTGGAATCTGTGTAGACAGATTCTGACTACCAATCTGTGAGAAAGGATTCTGATTCAGAACTGATGTAAATTGGTTTTGATGTGGAATCTGTGTGGACGGATTCTGACTACCAATCTGTGAAAAAAGGATTCTGATTCAGAACCGATGTAAATTGGTTTTGACTGCTAGTCTGGAAGAGTGGATTTTGATTGCCATATTGGAAGGAGGGAATGCCCCCTGTTTGTGTAATCCTTGGTATAGTACTAGTGATTTGAGCACTAGGTATGGTCATCGACTGTGGTAAGGTACCCATGATGCTAGCAGTAGGTACAGTCGTTGATTGTGCACTTGTGACACCGACAAAAGATGTATGGGCTGACGTCTTAGGTCTTTTACTCCCACTAAGAGGACCAGAGGGAGTGAATGATGATGCCTCGACAGTGAAATTAAATCCGGATGTCATGCCAGACATACCAAATGGGGAAGTATGGACTGTTGTACTCTGT
The DNA here is from genome assembly GCA_007258455.2 of Sequoia sempervirens. Classification (NCBI taxonomy): domain Eukaryota; kingdom Viridiplantae; phylum Streptophyta; class Pinopsida; order Cupressales; family Cupressaceae; genus Sequoia; species Sequoia sempervirens. Next base: position 14,011 of record VDFB02239587.1, on the reverse strand, counting down.
GTAGATGTGCTAGATGGCATAGTTGTGCTTATCTGAGGTATAGTATTACTAGCAGTCATGGTGTTTGTCCCTTGTGTAGGTTGAGTTTGTAAGGTGCTAATGTCAAATCTTGGAGGTAAGGTAGCACCTTCAGCTAGCAATTTGGCTAAATATCGTTGTCGATCGTTTGCTAGGTACTCATCTACAAAAGAGGCAACTTCAGGGTCCTGTGCGGTAGCCTCTATGTCTTCTGTTGTAACATGTCCTTGAGTGTTTCTAGTGGTGAATTTGTCTAATAGAGTCTTATGAGGTCTTGAAGAAAATGGATTGATGAACTCATTTGGGTTTGACATGTTTTCTCTCTCTCTTCTCTTAGACCTAGTTTCAACCATGTAAGACAAGCTCAATATGCAGGAAATGCAAGACTATATGTATGAACCGTATGACCCTAGTCTATGTTTTTGGGATTTTCTTATGCAAAATAAGGGATGTCCTAGGATAACACTAGTCTAGAATCTAAAGGTGCAAAAGTCTAAGTAAGACCCTAAAGTGATCAATTCTATAAACTCAAGGTGAAGGGACCAACTGCCTAAAGTCAAACCAAGGTGTCAATTTAGTTAAGTCAAGGAACCAATGTAGGACGAGGATCAAAGACAAGTTGAGTTTCCTAACTAGACTGATGAGCTAGGATGACTCTCTGTAGGACAAAGTATAAGATGATAAGACTGGGTTCAATGACAAATTTTGTTGATATTATGACTTTTCTAGAGTATAGATGGTGGAGTACTCCTAAAGTTCATAAAAGTGACCTTTCTAGAAGTCTAATGCAAGGTAATATGTACCCTAAGATGAAGCTAAAATCTAACTGAAGACAACTATGGTAATGACTAAATGAACCTAAAGGATGCAAAATTGAGCAAATCATTTCAGGTTTCTGTTCAAGGACTGTTTGTGTGAATTTTGGTTTTCTGATAATCAGACAAATGCGTTGCAGGATATAACAGATGTGGTCTAAACTGACAGATGCGACTCAGAATACCACGCATTTGGTTTTTCTAAAGCAAATGCAAGCTAAACTGACAGATGCGACTCTAAAAATTAGATGTGTGTTTTTGGTGAATAATTGTGACTCTCTGTGAATTTTCAGTGACATGAAATTTAAACTGACTCCATTTTCCGTGATCAAATTCTGACAATCAAAGACAATCGTAAGACAAAGTGTTTTCAGTTTCAATTTTGGACTCCAAGAATGTTTAAAGTGACAATAGACAAGCACATCCTAATAGGCCAAAGGCCTAGGGTTTGTATACTTGGTATAGCCCACCTATTATACCCCAGATTGGTGATGAACACCTTTCCTTCTCGAGAGCAGATAGCTTAGGAATTTGGTGGCATTGGCTCCCCTCCATGGCTCATTAACGTCTTTCGAGCACACCAATTCCGAATTCTTTGGGCAATGACCTCCCAAGAACTGCTATCTCTACTCAAGGGGATCAGTAGTGAGTATCTTCGGGCATGATACTATACCCTGCACTAATACCAAGTAACGACCACAAATAGGTTGGTCTCTAAAACAAAAAGGTATTTAATTCAAGCATTCCGTTCGTGGGGTGTGATCCATACGACACGAGTCCCCTTTCAGATCCCCTTTTGGATCCATCTTGTCGGAACCACACTCGTGATTCTTGGGGTTTCCCCAAGAACCCACTTTTATATACCAGTTGGAAGTCCCTTGGGTTCAGGGTGCTACCGGTCTGAGTCATCCTGGGGTGAGTACTTTTTTCCACCAGAACAGGCCCAAGTTCTAGAGTTGGTAACCATTTCTCTTACACCCAGGATCACACGGATGCGCAAGGGGAGAGGATACTTCGATGTACCAAGTCATAAGGGTGACCAAACTTGTGCTTTCACACCAAACATAGTAGACACCTATTAATTTTAATCCAAACGAAAGATTTGCTACGCTACCAAATAATCTGTTTCAAATTTAACTAAGGTCTTCGAAAAACGTCCTGCAGAAAAACTCGTTAGTAATTTTCAATATTGTCTTTGTCAATCATCCTGCAAAAAGATTGTTAACTCCGAAAAGGCCACATGCTGAAAATAAGATATCAGTAACACAAAATCAATTGAAAATTTTAGATTGTGGGAAACAAAAAATAAAATTTTACCAGTCAATTGCGTCATTTTGTTACCAGTTAGATGCATCGTTTCTTTTTCAATTGCGGCTCGAGAAATCACTTGCGGTTTAGAAAACTTCAAATGCTTCGTTTCTCTATTAGATGTGGTTCATAAAGTCAATTGCGGTGCATAAAACTTCACATGTGTCATTCCGTACGAAAAACCTACAAAAATCAAAATAAAATATCTACGGATCAGCGAAGATGGTGTCTTCATGTCGAGTTCACCAAATGTAACGCCAAATAAAAAGCTTGCACAATAGACAACAGAAGAAGATTAGAGGCACACATGCATACAATACTAAATCTAAAATGAAAATTCATTCGTTAAGCAACAAAGAACATAGGAAAGTCAGAACATAATTAAAACTAGAACAATCTCACCAATTCCAAACATATTTCCATGATTCATCTCAATTTCCCTTCTCCATTTTGCTTGTGTAGTATAATTGCCCTCAGATTTTCAAGTTCGTGCAAGTATAGCCTAAGATAGTGATTAGAAAAATATCGAAGATTCAAAACAAAGTGCTCTCAAAAGTCATAAGATTTCGCGAGTTTTCGAGAGAGATTTCGCGAGAGATTGGAATGAAGAATGGCAAATCAATTTATAGAAAATTGATGATTCGAACGACAGGTCAAGATTGAAAGATCAACAGACGGTTGAGATTGACTGATTAGACATGCATTCTGATAATTGTTAGTAGTGACATGAGTGATACAAACTAGAAATAGGATTAAAGATTAAATAAATGATTTAATCTTCAGTTCGGCATTTGAAAACATAAGAAATATCTTTGCATGACAAAGACGAGGATTGATTATAACGACTCTCTGTTCAAATGCATGCACGAGGTTTAATTAATTAAATAAGAATATTTAATTAATCCGCATGTACACGCAAATAAGTTAGAACTGGATGATTGAATGATTTGATGAAGAGATTACTCGAGACAACCACTTAGACATCAAATCAATAGTTAACTGAGCGATTAAAATAGATGTCGAGTCGAGTAAAAATAAATACTTAGATAACTCACATAATTATCTAAAATATAGAGGAATGCGTTAAAATAGAATTAATGAATTAAATAATTCATTTAATTCAAGACTCGATATTCAAAGAATAATTAAATAAATAATATTTATTTAATTAAATGTTGAAAGGATTTTAAATGAATAATTAAATAAATAATGAATTTATTTAATTATAGTTGAAGTATGATAAAGAGTAAATTAAATAAGAATTTATTTAATTTGACAAGAAGGATAAGGTTAATTAGTAACATAATTAAATAAAAAGCGTTTATTTAATTAATCAAATAGAATAAAGTGTGAATTAATTAAAAATTAAGATTATTTAATTAATAGAAGAAATAAAAGAAGATGAATTAATTAAATAATTAAGATTATTTAATCAATAGAAAAGAATTAATGTTAAGATGAATTAATAGAAGATGAATTAATTAAATAATTAAGATTATTTAATCAATGACCCTGAAGAATATGAAATATGAAGAATATGGAAGTCGCAGGCTTAAACCAAATTTCGGTGTCTCTGACCTCAAGGTTTGATGAAATAATAGGCCCCAATCATTGAAGCCTACTTATATATTAGTTAAATCATTGCAAGGTTTTCAGACCTTACCAGATGATCTAAGTAGGAAGATTAGGGAATTGGTAAAGAACTTCAATGATTGGGGTAACACACTGTTACTTGATATAACTGAGGAGCAGGGGGGAATCATAGCACTCCAACAATGGCAGGATCAAGCAAGTGAAGTCATCAATAATCAAATTAAAATAATTTGTGATGAATCAGATGATGATTTGTTGGTAAATTGTATGGATAAGATTATTGGTACCGGCTCATTTTTGGAATCTTTTGAAAGAGATGCTAATCAGGTAGCGGTAAACTATTTGTCTTATAGTACAAAGGTAAAAGAGGTGATTAATTTTGACTGGCCAACTGACGAAGAATACCAGAGGTGGGTGGCTAAGTATTTGAATGATGATGAGTAAAAAGAGTGGGCTACCGACAGGTGGCAAATTAGATGTTGTGGTTACATCGTTTCCAGTTTTGCGTGGATGACTTTCTTGGCATGGGTTTCGCTTGGTTTTTTGTTATTGCATCAACCTTCCTCCGCCAACATGATGAACGAGAATATGCTCCAAGATGATTGCTGTTGTAACGATTTTTGAACAAGAATATTTTTCAAGGTGGTGGCTATTTTAACAAATTTTGGAATATCACTAGGTGCTCCAATTGACTGGTGACAGGTGTACTTTCTGGCCCGGTGCTTGTTTGCTCCTTCATTTTTTATAAGAAGGATTTCAAGGCCAGAAGTACGGGTTAGCAAGTTAGATAATTTTTGTCGAGTCTAGGTGAAGTTGCAGAGCGAATTGTAAAGTTCGATGGTTTTAGAGAAATGCAATTTAGGTTTTGAGTCATTATGTAACAAGTTTTGAGTTCATAGAGATTTAATGTTGTATAACAGTACTAGCATTTGAGTTGAAATGAAAATTTGAGCTCATGTCTCTCCATTGTACATGCATATCTAAACTTTCAATGAAATAACTAAGGGTTGTTTTATCCATCTCACTGTTGTGGTGTGTATGATTCTATTTTAGCTTTAATTCAAGGAATTAATCAAAATGATTGAATGGGATTATAGGCGGATATGTGCTATATAAGGATTTGATAAGTAGTCCTGGGTTAGAATGAACACTGATGAAATTGTAATGCAATATTGTCAAGGATCTTATATGTGATGTATTAAATTTGTTATAAACCTCTAGATGCTTATAAATTTGACTCCTACAATGGATATATGGCACTGATCTAAGTTGTAATTATTCATGTAGTTCATTATTTGTTTGTCTTTTCCTAGAGCTTGCTACAAATTGCAAATCATTGACTATCTTATACAATGGATTGTGTTTAGTTATCTCATGCTCCAGATAGTTGATATTGTCTATGAACAACCAATTCTAGAACTTTGATATTATCTTATCGTGTTGAGCTATTAAGTGAGATCATTTGCTATTGTTAATGTTGCTTATAATAATGGTGCAAAGGTTGTAAACACATTAAGGGATCACCCTCCCGGGTCTTGCAGAGCTCGAAGTGTACGAGGTGTTAGAACTGTAAAATTTTGAATTTTTCACAGTCAATTGCATTCATGAGTTTCCACATTGAGTCCTCATCATAAGCATAAAGTTCCCTCCTTATGGCATCTTGCTTGTATTTTTTCATATGATTCATTTGAATCCATCTAGTCTTTGATATTTCATTGTATTACCCATATTGACAAGATAGGGTGAAGGTCTCCCCGACCTATATTTTTCACTAATGTATGCTTGTTGTAGATTATCAGCGGGACACATCTATTGTTTCGGTGATAGGAAAGTCATATCGGAAAGAGAATTATTATCGAGATGAGTCATAACGAACTCATGTATGTCTCACCGACCAACGCGGGGAATGATGTATCAGCCAAACAAAATGTTATTAGAATGATGTCTTACCAAAGGCATTGGGTCTTGCTGATAAGGTGCAAGGGGGGTTCGTCAAAAAGCTATCAGGAAGAAGCTATGTAGTCTTACCGACTCAAATGTCACACCAATAGAGAATTGCATCAGCGAGAGAATAAGTCTTCGGCATGAGTTCCATCAAAAATTGAAGGTTACACCGAAAGAATACTTTAGGGAGAGTCTCACCGAATAAAGTAATTTGGAGGAACGGGTTGGGCGAGACATTTGGCATCGGTATGAGTCTTTTCAAAGATTCGTAAGTCTTGCCGATGGAATTTATTTCATCGATAAGAGAATGATATTGTCACGACGACAAGAAGTAAACTTAAGGAGATTTTTCAGTGAGACATAGGATATCTATGGGATGTCTCCCCAACAATAGAATGTTATAGCGACCCACATGAGACAAAAGAATACATTTCGGCGAGACAAAGTATTGTCTGTGAGACTTCTCCCCGACTCTAAAGGTCACATTGAAACACAAAGAACTAAAGGATGATTGTCGATGAGACATTGGCCTTTGGTGTGACTACAAGATGTTTCAACGAAAGATCTAATGAATGTTGCAAAAAATATTTCACCCCAGATTTGAAAATCTCTCACCAACAAGACATTTGATGCAACAGTGCAAGTTTCAAATAACTCTTCATTCGTGCTTCGGTTGAAATATTAATGGCGTGACGGGATATAATAGGGTAAGTGTAATTAAATGAATTTGTGTTGAATTGATTACAGAAGAGTTAGTAGTGCGAATAGAGAACCAGGACATATTTCAACCTGAGGAGCTCGAGCAATACATTGTAAGTGACTGCATCTTAGCCTTCTAAATTTTAACTTCTGAAATCTTGAAGAATGGAGTCCCCTGGTTCTGGAAAAGTCAAAAGTAGAAAACAGGGTGAAAGTAGTCAATTGAAAGGGAAGAAATAGAAAATTGATACATAACATGAGGGCACTGAATGAAGATTAAACCAGGATCTCATTGATCAGTTGCTTGGTTCAGGGCCTAGAGCCAGAAGGTCTGCACAACTTAGGGCAGAGATTGATAAACTAGATGACAAATGCAAATTCATAGGAGACGTCTAGACTACCATAAGGGGGTACGAATTGTTCAATTTCCATTACCATAGAAGAAGTCATTTTCAACTAGTTTGCAACCCATGGAAGCTGAAATTGGGAAAACTGGTGTGCCCTAACGTGTTTGTGAATGCTAAACTGGTAAAATTGTTGGCTGATAACTATGACCCAAAGCATAAAGCTATATGTGACCCATCTGGAAAGCCACAAATATATTTGTCAAAAGAGGCAATTGAGCAGGTTTTCAATTTAGAAGGGTTTTGCAATGAGGAGATCATACATGAGGAATTGGAGAAGGAATTCTTGAGAATGGATACAATCTATAAAGGTTGGAGGTTGCCAATTCACAGAGTTAAACAAGGTAGCAAGCCAGATCCTCTGCAGGATAGTGAGGGCCCCCCTTATCATGTGGACTTGTTTGAACCCTATATGAAATACACCTATTTTTCAGTGTGTCAGGTATTGGGAATGGATGCCCTAGAGTATATGTCAATTGTGCCCATGATTATCACAACAGATATCTAGTATCATAATTCTCGGCCATTTGACTATGCCTCATACATTTCTAAGGGGCTTGATTTAGGACTGATGGCTATAAAAGGTGGATCATCTACTTTTTATCTGAGGCATTATTCATTGTTGATGCACCTGGTACTATATTTTGGACAGGAGTTGGGAGTATGGCCTCCAGAAATGAGAATCTCTCAGCTTGGTAAAGATGGTGAAGCATTACCTATTCAATTGTGGACTGCTATTTGGGATAGCAGGTTTGCTAATGCTAGTTTCATTCATTTTGAAGAATATTTTGTGAAAACATTGTACAGATTGTATAAATATCCCTATAATTATTCATTATCAAATGAGATTAAGAGATTTCTTTGGCCAAAAGATTTCAATGGGCCAATTGATCATAATTGGGGAGATTGGCATTGTTTGGAGGGAGCTACAATGATCAGAGTCTATGGGTTTGAAGAGGCCCCTTTCATTCTGCCAAAGACAGTTCCAAACAAGATTGCATATCTAGAGATTGTTAGGCAGATGGATTATTGCAGTGTAATGAATTTCAGTTCTTTTAGGAAGCAGGCTTTTATGCCTAGCTCATTGTGCTTTGGTGATTTCACTATGTTGGCCAAGGAAGGATACAATTTGATCCTTGACAAATTGCTTCAGTACAACATGAAGAGAGGATCACCAAGGAAGATCTTTGACCCAGAAGGATATATCAATTATGCCAAAGAGAAGATACAATTTGGAAAGTATCAACATGTGCCCTATCCCTTTGATGATATGATTCAGAATCTGTAGGAAGATGAAGTTGAGATGGTGGTTGAAAGATATAACCGAGGGCTACATGATGTAGAGCAATTGTCTTCAAGGGAAGAGACACCACAAGATAATGTGCAACAAAGCCAACCAGAAAAGGTATCCAGATTGAAAACTCAGCAGTATGTTTTCCCAACTAGAGAGTTGAGTGTTGAGAGTGGTGATGTAGATGCAAGGCATATTGAGTATAGATCATTTGTTTCAGATGATGAGTTCATAAACTCCCCAGAATTCAAAGCATTTTTGTATAAACAAAAGGGGAAGGAAATAAGAGAAAAGGTTGATGATGTCACTGTAAGAAATGAAGAATATTTGTTGAACGAATTGAGGAAATGTATGGATGATGAAATGACAAATATGACCCTTGAAAAGGGGAGGAAAATGTTGCAAGATGTTGGTGTCATGATCTTTCTCGGGCTAGATCTCAATTTAGCCCTTGTTTTTGATAGTTTCTTGAGGGACAACAATGCTACACATAAGCTTGACAAAGAAAGTGTAACAAAGGTGTATGCTGGATCAAAATACAATACTCATGAAGGGTCATTGATGATCTGGGCCTTATACCCACCCCACAAGAAATCAGTGGTCATTGACACTAAAAAGGAATTTGGCCATGTCATGAACCTAAAGGTTGGGGAAATTGATCTTGTGGCTACTGCAAAAATTGGAGTGAATATTGCAAAGCTGAACAAGGCCCAAATTTAGATGTTGATAAAGGAAAGGGAGATGTACAAAGAAAATAATGAAAGAATGTTGAGAGAAAATGATAGACTAAAGGATTTAGTTGGTGTTACAATGAAGACACCTAGGATGCTCAATCAAGGAGAAAGCTCTCAGACAAAGGATCATTGGGTTGGATCAAGTGCTTATTCCCAAGGAAAGCATGATGGAATTGTTGCAATAATCAAGAAAAGGAAGGATAGTTTAACATATTGGTTGAATAAACTTTGGGGAAAACATTCACATACTCTTGCTGCATTAAAGGGGCATGAAAGGATGGATGGATGGATTATGGAGAAGTTTCATGAGATAGATCAAAGAGATGCTTCTAACAGTGCAGCAATTGAAGCTACAAATCATATTATAAATCAACATCGAAACTTCTACAATGAGTTGCAAGGGGACAGACAGGGTTTGATAAATGCTGCCAAGAAAACATTGATTGCATTCTCTGATGACAAAGGGGAACTAAAAGAAGCTTCCAGATGGAAGAATGAAAGTGAATCATTGTTAAATGAAGTCATGAGGATAGCTTCTACGGAGAATACAATGTTAGAAGAAGTGAGTGAGCAGAATGAGAAGATGATAAAGATGGAAATCACGATCCAGAATGCGGTTGGAGATGCAGATACATACGAGAGCCGATATTATTTGGATCATCTTGCTAAAACTCACTTGTGGCTTAATAGAGCTTAATTATCCTCTAATATTTTGTTTTGTAAACATGTGACATTTTGATTTTTGAAAGGACGCATCCTTTTGTATAAGTAGAATAGGTTAGAGGATAGAAAATATAGAGTGTAATACAATGTTTTTCCAATATGAGACTATACTGCATGTTTCAAATCATGGAGATATCAATTGAAATCTAATAATATGGTGTAGTTGTTTTTGGTATCAGTTGTTTATGGTGTTTGTTGAAAGTATTATTAAAGTTGTCTCCAATATGGTATTTTCTGGTTATTTAAATTGGTGTAACAAGTTTACATTCGGTTTGTCAATGCACATTTGCTGCATCTGTATGGTCAATTGATTGGTTCTTTCCAGTAAAGATTAAACCCTTTAAATTGATTGTAGTAATTAGAGAATGTTAATTGGATCACTAAGAAGAACTTGGTAATCATAACCTTGCATGTTTATACAAGTTATAAACTAAATCAAATGCTAAACAACTTGAATGTCTACCAGAATGAAGTACTTGTTTCAGATTTCTCTTGACTCCGCATACCCAATAAGGCACTAGTCTCTGCATTTTCATCATTAAGATTCATTCATTTTTCTTTACATCTGTTAACTGAGCATATTAGGATTTAGTTTTGAATATTGCTATACGATCTATACCAAATTTGATTTCATTTGTCCACTTCCATCTGCCATTGTGGACAAATCACTACAAGAGAGAAGATCAAAAGTCAAGTCTGCCCAATTCACATAGGTACACCCGCCTAGGTCTAGCAGCACCTAAAGAGTAGAAAGCTTAAACCATTTGGCTTTGTCTGTTACCCTAAAACATTCCAAGAGATTGGTAACCTCTTGAGGTATTCTTACCTACATTTTTGAGAGCTAACACGAGGCTTTTAAAGTTCTCGTCAGTTGGTCTAGGTCCTTCGAGCTACCTTCGATTAGAATTGGCAATTCCATAGGTATATTAGAAGACAAACCCAGTTACATTGTAAAAAGAACCAACATACACATCAACCACTGAACAACCACCTCTACAACTAAATTTTTAATCTTTTATGATCACATGAAACATAAAACACACTAATTTCAAGGTTGTTAACATCACTATTGAAATGTTTTAATTTTTTGACCTTTCAAACATTAAAAAGTACATCATTAAATTAATTATGTAATGGCATAAAAATTAAAAACATCATGAATTAATTATGTAACCACATAAGTAGCCGGTATTGGCATGGTGTGATGGTTTATCGATGGCATTGTTGTTCTTGCCACCAAGGTTCAAACCCCGTTGGGGTGGTATTGTTGAATGGTTGTATCCGGTTCATAGCTCTGATCAAAAGCGTTTACCCCTTGAATAAATATGAAACCACATAAGTAAAATATAATTCTATCAAGAAATTAATATGAAATAGATAATATAATCGCATAACTTATACATTTCAATGTCATTGATCTTCTTCCTCATCCAACTCTTTGTCTGTATCATCCGATCCAGATTCAACATTGTAAGGATTGATCATATCATCATCATCGTTCATCGATATCAGTTTCGATAAAGTCATCATCCACACGGATGTCATCTTCATGAACATTAACTCCTACATCATCATCATCTAGTTCCTCCTCTTCGACATCTTTGTCGGGGACATCATCAACTAACCGTTGATCCTGATCATCATCTACATCATCTTCTAGTTCTTCGGTATCTTCTTCTTCCACCACATTATACTTTACCGGCCTTCCTCTTGGATCATGTCTAACAAAAAATGACCAACCCGATTTACCTGGAACCTCTGAGTAAAATACTTGCTCACATTGGCTTGGAAGAACATAGGGCTCATTTCCAACTCACTCGATCAACCTTGTATTAACCATGGTAAATCCATTGTCATGTTCAATAACAGTTCTCTTAGGATCATTTTCATTCAATCGTAGCCTGTACCATAGGACGATGAACAAAATTAATTTGAAGAACTTAAAGTCACACTCAAGTATATCATCCAAAATTCCATAGTATCAATTTTTTGATACTTTTGGATGTATGTTGCTTCTAGATGAAACATTAGTCACTTGAAAGACAGTAGTTATACCAGAATCACAAGTTTTCTTCATGTCATCCAACATTTTGATTCAAAATTTACAACCATTGCACCACATAGCCTTGTGGCGTTTCACTTGCAATATGTCAAACATGTAAAAATTATTGCAACATCGTCAGTTGATAAACATATTTATTCTTGGCTGAATGTATGCAAAGAAAACAATCTCAAGATATATATACATCAATATACTTGAAAATAATTAAATAATATGGGTGATTAATATATTTATATGTACTTGTTTATCTCTTAAACCATATGCTAAATCAATTTCCCTTTGTGTAACATTGGAATCTCCATTACGATGAGCTTCTTTAACCAATGAAGCCACACCTTCCCATGTTAATGTGCAACCAAATTGTTGACATCGTTCAATCCATACCATCATCAATCAAGATTGTTGGCGACGTACAAATGTAGTGCATCCCACTCTCGACCAATTGTACCAAAATAAATTGAAATTCACAAATGACGTATAATTAGTTAAATACCACAATATACGACCTTAATTTATAATTGATGTATATTGAAGATTAAAAATTAAATAAGTACAATATACATAAAAACTATATGTAAAATGCATTCCAATTAATCTCCATGACCATCTTATAATTACCTCTCACCTTCCTCAATCTACCTTTCTCCAACAGGTACTCCCCTTCGAAATTGTTAATGGAGTTGGGATCCCAAATGAGATCTAAATGGATCTTTGCTGCAAACTTAGGAAGATATTCACTAATGTACACCATGGTCTGGTATACGATATATCCCTCCACCATAGAATCCTCAGGATGTGCTCTTTGTCTAACCAAGCCTTCAAAAATTTCAAGTGCCTCTCAACCATCCACATTGACCTTGTGTGTACAGGTCCACACAATTCAATCTCCTCAACTTGGTGTATGAGGTAGTGTTCTTGTGCATTGAAAAATGTTGAAGGTAGACACTTTTGCATTTCACACATTAGGCTGAGGAATTTTCTCTTCCAATAATTTATATCTTCTTTATGGATTTCTTTAGATGAGGAAGTATCACAAAGTGATTCAAGGCACAAATATATTATTAACAATATTTAACAAAATATACATTATATTACATAACAAGTAAAACAAATGGCAATTATAAGATGTATCACGATTGAATTGAACAAATCTAAGCTACTTACCTCATATTTTCAAGATCATATATAACGCTGACATTGTTGTCAAGTTGTCTCGAGGAGAGATAGAGGTAGAGCATTACTACAACAATTATAAAATAATCTTTTCATTATTTTTCCAAAGTAGTAAACACAATACCTTTGAAAAGTACATGCATTATACAGAAGTGTATAATATACTAGAATAGTGCTTAATGAAGGTATGCAATCATGCATTTTCATTCTTGACCGTTTTCCTTTCTTTGTTATTATGTTGTTTATGTTCACAGCAAATCCTGTGGGAAATCGAATTTTTTGTATGACTTATTTTATAGCATTGCTTTGTTGCTTCATTAATAACCAAGGAAGGGCACTTATATTAATTTGGTCTCCATCACTAGTGATTTGAATGACATTTTTCATTGCATGATTGGCTTCTGAATGTCACTACAGAATTTTGACAATTTTTTTTCTTTGTCATGCCTTCCATCCAATATTTTCCATAACATTTCTATTATATTCTTTCCGATATGCATTGTATCAAACAAATGCAAAATTTATAGCTGCTCATAGTAGGGCAACCTACTAAATTGTTTGGGATAACTTTTCAGTCACTGTGGAAGCTGACCGTTAATGCCTTGATGACCTTCATGAAGCATATAAGTTAAAAAAATTAACGACAATCATTGTCAATTGCAACATGAGTAAACACAACACAATATAAAAATATAAATTCAAAACATATCATATATGATAGATAAACAGTTTGATTCGATGTATAACCTTGACGATTAATTCTATTATATTCCAACTTTCATAGGTGAGATGACATTCTTCGTGGTTTTGATGTAGTCTCCTCTTTCCCATTGAAAAGATGTTTTGATAGTTTGATACTTATGATTTCTATGGAGGAATTGCCTATACTCATCAAACACCTGCTTTCCTAAACTTGTTGAACGACGAGATTTCATCTTTGGACCACAAATTGGACATGCAAATTTTCGCTTTGTTTGAAGACCTGCAAGATGATATATAATTGGATTAAATATGTCAATTTTTATAATTATATATAATGAATAGATTATTTTAAAAACATTCATGATATCTACTTCATCACATTAAATATTGTTAAAGTGCAGTCGAACGTTATAACATACCACAAAAATGTGTTAGCCCTGGGGCATCATGAATTGTCCATACAAGCATTGCATGGAATTGAAATTGTCTTTTTCCTATTGGTCTAGAGACGTCATACATAGTCACGCCTTTCCATAACTTTAGTA
>VDFB02239583.1:0-20331 GCA_007258455.2 Sequoia sempervirens | reverse complement strand
CTTGACAAAGAAAGGAGCATTCTCGTGGAGTCCTACGACACATCAAGCTTTTGATCAGCTTAAGGAGGTAATGAGCTCATGCCCCGCTTTGGCTATTCCAGATTTCTCACTTCCTTTTGTACTTGAGTGTGACACTTCAGGAGAGGGCATTGGAGCAGTGTCGATGCAAAATAAACACCCCATAGCTTATGAGAGTAGGAAACTGACGGATTCAGAGGCCTTCTCCATTTATGACAAGGAGATGTTGGCGATCATGCACACCCTTGCCAAATTCCGGCAGTACTTGGTTTGTGGGAAGTTTGTGGTAAAGACAAATCATAACAGCCTCAAGTTCTTCCTCAATCAATGTGATTTGAATGATAGACAACAAAAATGGGTAAGCAAGCTCCAAGCCTATGATTTTGATATTGAATATGTGAAGGGTAAGAACAATGTGGTGGTTGATGCACTCTTTAGGAAGTCCTATTTCTGCACTATGTATGATATATCTGTTGATTGGAGGGTTTTCATAATAGTTGAATATGCCAAAGATTCCTTTGCTACTGATATTTTGGAAGGGAAGATACTTGATGATAGGTACAAAGTGGTTGAAGACCTCATCCTCTACAATGACTGAGTGTATCTTGTGCCAATTTCCAAGGTCAGGGAGAAGAGTATAAGTGCTTGTCATGACACACCCCTTGCTGGTCATCTGGGTTTCTACAAGACATACAAGCAAGTAAGAGAACTTTTTTCATGGAAGGGATTGAAGAATGATATATTACAACATGTTAGAGAGTGTGTGGTGTGCCAACAAAACAAGACCGAGCATACCTTACTAGCTGGTTTGTTGCAGCCCCTACCCATTCCAAATCAGAAATGGGTAAGCATCTCCATGTACTTCATCACCGGATTTCCTAAGGTGCAAGGTAAGGATTGTATTTACGTGGTGGTGGATAGGCTCACAAAATATGCTAATTTTCATGCCATTACTTTTGAATTTAAGGCACCTCAAGTTGCTGATCTGTTTTTTAGAGAAATATTTAAGCTCCACAGGTTGCCAAAGAACATTGTGAGTGACAGGGACAGTAGGTTTATCAGTTTGTTTTGGCAAGAGCTCTTTCATTTGGATCACATGGAATTGACTCCAAGCACTAGCTACCACCCTCAAATGGATGGACAAACCAAGATAGTGAACAAATGGATTGAGGGGTACTTGAGGAATTATGTGAAAGGACAACAATCCGCTTGGGTGAAATGGTTACATCTAGGGGATTTTTGCTACAACACCACACATCATATGTCCATTGGTATGTCTCCTTTCAAAGCACTTTATGGATATGATGCTACTTCTTTCATGAATTTGATTCTTGGGGATAGTAGAGTACCAGGTGCTAAGGATATGGTGTAGCAAAATGTGGACATCATGAATGCCCTCAAGGAAAACTTAAAGTGTGCCCAAATCCATTAGAAAATATATGCAGATTGGCATAGGATTGAGAAATTTTTTGAAGTGGGAGATATGGTTTATCTTAGATTGCAGCCCTATCGACAGTCTACCCTTAAAGGGAATGGAGCAGAAAAGTTGAAACCTCGATTTTATGGCCCCTACAAGATCCTAAGAAGGCTAGGTGAAGTTGCTTATGAGCTAGAGCTTCCCAAGGATAGTAGGATTCATTACATATTTCATGTATCGTGCCTAAAAAGGGTGCTTGAACAGTGAGTTGCACCCTCTTGATGACGAAGGCAAATTGATATTAGAGCCTGAAATCATGTTGGATGTAAGGGAGAAAAAGTTGTGAAACAAAGTCATCCCAAAATATTTGGTGAAGTGGAAAAATCTTCCAATTGAGGACACAACTTGGGAGGGTGTGGAGATCTTCGAGCATCCTAACTTGAGGTTGCTTGAGGACAAGCAACAATGTGGAGGAGGGGACTGTCATGTGCCAGATCTTTAACCTAGAACGGGAGGCAAGTTAAAAGTGTTTTTTAACACTAATATAATAATAAATAATAATAATAATTTAATTATTAATAAATAAATCTCTCTAGCCAACTCCCTTGAGTTGGCGCCTTAATCTATATTTGAATTTATTTTGTGTGGTGGCCGACCTGTTGGAAGGCTAATATAATTTAGTATTTATACTAGTTCCTTGCCAATTATCATCATCATGAATTTGGAGTGCATATCTTCCATGCAATCTATGAGGATGTAGTCTCTCGCATATTGTGCTTAGGTCTAGACGCAAACCCAAGACCTATGAATTCGTGTTTGCTTCTGTTATTATATTTGCTAAATCATTGGTTGAGTTTCAAGGTTTCTTTCTGTTGCATACAGGTACTGAGGCTAGTAGGAGCAGCAAATTTCCATTCGTGGCCGAGCCAAGGCTCTGGCCACGCCATTCTTAGCCAGGTCGACAATCCACCTCTACTCCTGAGCATTTAATAAGGTGACTTCAGGAAGACAGATCTACTCAAGCCTTTAGACTTCATACATGTGGTATTCTACAAAGATTACACAAGATGGTCCATATGTTGAAGTCGAGCCTGTAGCTACATCACGAGAGAATCGTCGCAGCCTAGAAATATAGTTCGTAGTCACTCCCGAGACTCCATCATGATCCGGTCTTGTTGTGACCTTTTTCACACATCGCCCCATTGCAAATGGGGACCCCCTAATTTTGGCTTTGCTTTTGGGTCGTTTTGTCGTTGTCTCTCTTTTCTACTGTCTGTCTTTCCGAGATGTGCCCGCCATTGAACCTTAACGTGAAATTTTGGTTGAGTCTAAAAATTAGGATTTCCATCTTTCCGGCCAATTTGAGGTCAAGTGATGTAAATAAATTGAAAATAAAGACTAACACTATTGTCAATGTGCTTCTAACAGGCTTTCACTAAAATTTCATCAGATTCTGACAACTTACTATTTTTAGTAAGTGCGTAGTTCAAGGCATTCCATCAGCATTTCTCGAAGTTTTAATAGTCACACTGCGTTCTGGACACGTCAAGCTGCTCGTGTGCAAAATTTGAACTGAAACGGACAACTTACTATTTTAAAGCGCTCACCGGAGCGTATTTATTTAAATGCAAAGAGCTTTCCAACGCATGTATGGAGATTCCTTCCGGTTTTCGTGAGACTTTATGGCGGTATAACATGCAAAATGAGATGATAACTTTTAGAGTTCAAACTTCCTCGAGGCTATTTTGGGTTTGCATGTCGCGATTCTTTGTGGGTTTTTTCGACCTACGCTGGTGGACATGCAAAATGAGATAATCACCTTCAAATAACTTGCTATTTTTAGCAGATGCATTCCGGCAACCGCCTCCCAACACTTCAGAATCACGAACTGATCGCAATGCAACAGAAACGAAGACAAACAGAGGTCATTTGATATGCATGCAAGATGAATTAGGGTTTCCAACTTTGAGACCCAAAAAGAGGGGTAAAAGTTAGAATTTTCAAACTCATGACGACCACGATCTCTCGCTATCTCACGTACCAGCGTACCGGAGTAATTTACTATTTATAGTGTCATTTTAAACAGTTAAAAATAGAAATCACGATGCTACCGTGTCAACAGTAGGTCAATGAGGGGTGAGGTGGAGCGCTACATTTGAATTTCAAGTCAAACGGATTGTGGAAGTCTCTGTATAATTACTATAGCCATAAGCCACCCTTGTAAACATGCCAAAAAATAGTAGGTCGTAATTGCGAAGCCGCCGGGTGAGATGAACAGTCATTAACCGATACAAGGATCCCATATGGCAAATTTTTGCTAACTAGAGTTGCAGAGGATGCAATCAAGAACTTACTATTTTTAGCAGCCCGTGGCAGTAATAAATCAGGCTTCTAAAATAAGGGCAAACACGCATACCAAAGCGTAAGGGCCATTCAAATAATGATCATCACCTCCCAATTGACACTAAAAATTTGAAGACATTCCGAAAGCAATGCTATTTTAGTAAAGTTGCTAAAAAATAGCAAGTACGCATACAGACATCGTGCATCGCCAGCCTTTTAGCCACACCGGGTTCAAACAGCAAAATCCAAAATTTTGGTTTTGGAAATTAGCTTCTTGAAGTGCAAGTTACAAACTTTCTAAAAAATAGAAAATTAAGGTTAGTATATGATCGAAGTTACTCCTAAATCGCAAAGAGCATAAAATTCATCAAATTGATAAATCTCAAGTCTAGCCAGTGAAGAACGCCTTTAAAAGCTGAAGATTTGTGGAAATTCTCTAAGCACTTGAAATTTGAAGCTCAAAGGCCCAAATGCGCCTTGCTTTGCCTGGGAAACTTGGATGAGAATATCTAAGTATGAAAAATGGAAGTAGCACCCCCCAAAATGCGCCTTAGGAAGAAGGACAATTGAAAATTCTCTAAGTATTGACAAAAATTGGAAGTAGGGGGTCCTAAATGCGCCCTAGCTTGAGAGGTGGATAGAAAATTTTACTAAGTGTAAAAAAATGAAAGCTCATGCCTCCATATGCGCCCTTGAGGGAGGCAGGCATGAGAAATTTACTAAGTCTTTCAAATTGGAAACACCACCTGCCAAATGCGCCTAAGCCTGAAGAGTTCAAAAATTTGCCTAAGTTAAAAACTTGAAGCAGGGTACCCCAAATGCGCCCTCCATGGATTAGGAATGGAAAAAGTTCTAAGGGTCATAAATTGGATGCTCCATGGGTCAAATGCGCCCCTCTTTGAAGAGGAGCTTGGAAATTTTACTAAGTGTAAGAAAATTGAAAGCTCCACCCTCCATATGCGCCTGGAAAGAGAAGAGGAGACTTGAAATTGTTCTAAGTCTCGAAAATTGGAAGTAAGGGGTCCAAAATGCGCCCTACCTTGAAGAGGATGATGAAATTTTTTCTAAGGCACACAAACTTGAAGCTCCCTGCCTCATTTGCGCCTTGACTCATGAGTGGACTCTTGAAATTTTCTAAGTGTCCAAAGTGAAAGCATGACCATTGATTTGCGCCTAAGAGCTTAAAGAACATAATTTTATCAAGTGTTCAGAAGTGGAACCTCTAGGGTGGATATGCGCCTAGGCGTGAGGGAGGAGTTAGAAAATGTTTAAAGGTCACAAATTGAAAGCTCCATGACTAAAATGCGCCCAAAGATATTGAAGGTTAGAAATTCTCGCTAAGGCATTTGAATTTGAAGCTTGATGGCCCAAATGCGCCCTTGACTTGTGGGAGTTTGAAAAATGGTCAAAAGTTGAAGCAAAACCTATTAAGTGCGCCCCAGGCTGGAAGAGTAGGTTTTAGAATATTTTAAGTGTCTAAATTTGAAGCACATCCCTCCAAGTGCGCTTTAACTTGTGAGGAGCTTTGAAAACGTCCAAGGATGGAGAATGGTGTTAGGCGTTGGTTTTAAAAAAATGTTCTCCATGACATACAAGTGTGATCAAGGCATTAAAAAAATTTCCAAGTGAATTAATAAAAAATTTCTCACCACAGGAAGGATTGAAAATGAATAAAATTTCCTAAGGAAAAATTTTCAAAATGCTAAATGATTTGAAAATTTTCTAAGGCAAAGTATTTTCTTCCTTAGGAAATTACGCCTAGACATGGAGGATGATGAAATTTCTTAAGACATGAATAAACTGCAAGGTGAGGAGTCCGATGATGCTAGCTACACAGGGTCAATAAAAAAAATTTCAAAGTTGAGCAAGGAAATGCACCTGAAGTGAAAAATGGAAATAAATTGATTTTTCTAAGGTTCAAAATTCAAAAAAATTAAATGAACCCGTTCGTTGGGTACCCATGGAATCGATGCGTTCTGAAGAAAATTTTCTTCTGGGTATTGAAGATCTTCAACAAGGAATGGATTTTAAAGTCTTCCACGCTTCGCCAAGCCTTCAGGATGGATATTTTTGATGGACACCAGGATTGATGAGTTTTCCCAAAGAAATTTTCTAAGGCAAAGAATAAGTGTGTTGTTGAGATAAAGTGTTGTGGCTGATGAATTTGAAGGTGATCGCCTAGATGATTTTTGATCAAATTCCTGATGAAAGGATTTTTCTCGAGCCTGAGTTAGATGAAATGTCAGAGTGAAGTGCGCCAAGCAGAATACAAGATGGGTTGGAAATTTGGCTAAGGCATGAAGAATCGTGAAGAATTTAAAGATGAAGTTAGCTAAGAAAAAATGATAAACCCTTGGAAGTTAGAACGTGAAAATCCTGGTAAGTAAGTTGAATTTATATTATGAAATGTTCTAATTCTCTCCTCCTTGCTTGTTTTGCAGGAGGAACGTCGAGACCAAGCAGTGATAACTTAAAGTGATGAAGCAAGTACTCCACGAATACGTTTCAACCTCGAAGGAGGAAAGTTGCAAGAAAATGGCTAAGTGTTGAGACTTAGTGACAAAGAAGAAATTTTTTCAAAACTCAAGATGGAGAAAAGAATGGAAGCTTGAGCAAAGTCGAAGAACAATGTCAAGAAGAAGATCAAGAGCAGTTGAACTCCAGATTCTACCAAATTTTATTATCTGAGGAGGCAATCTTAGAGACTCCTTTACCCTCCTCCAAGCGATCAACAGAATTGGCTGAACGCGAAAAATCAGGAACAGTGTGAATGCGTTTCAAGGCTGGAATCTTCTAGAAGATGGTGGCCATTAATTGCTCATTTATTGCCCCACTCTCCATTATGGCGGTTTTTAGGGCAAATCTTGTTTAGGGCTGGGGTGGCACAATCTGGGCCATCCAACTGATTGTAATCTGAGCCGTCCATTGGACTTGGCCAGCTATATAAAAGGGGGAGTCCCCCTTCATTTGTACATTCATGAGACAGTAGAGCTTAGAGTTAGACAGTAGACATAGAGTAGAGGGGCAACTTAGAAGTAGCTTAGTATAGATTGATAGTGTAGTTGAAGGAGGAAAGTTTTCCTTTGAAAACTTTTGCAAGAAATTGTTGTGTAAAACTTTCATAATAAAAGATCTTTTCATTGATGGTGAAATTCGTCTTTGTTATGGAAAGCTAGCGAGGTTTCTTCAGCCCTTCTACTTCAAGTAGCGTAATTTCATTTTTATGCAAGTAGATAGTAATTGTGGAATGTGGTCTTTAATTTGAGTAAACTTCGTCTATCCATACCACTAGTGTGTTCGCTGATGGTGAATGCGCCTTGTGTGGTCAACTGGAATATCATATACTTAACTTCGATCATGATTTGTATGTTTATATGCGTCGTTGTGATGGTATTTTCATGCTAAGTTGTGATCTGAACACCTTGAGCTACTCCTTTGAAGATTGCACCGGTTCTGTGGAGGCTGTCCGAAGCGAGGCAAAGCAGAGCCTGGTTGAAGCTTGTGAGAATTGATCGCCATGTCCCACGCCCTAGAGTAGATTAGAATCTTCTTAACCCTGCACCTCTTTCAATTCAGTACTTTCTGGTTAGTTTAGGAAACCCGTGCTTCATAGACAAATCTTTCGAGCATTTGAATTCCTTTCTCCGCTGCCGAACAATTCCGTAAGTCCCCTTGAAATACCAGCAAATCACATCGAGCCAAACTGAGCCTATTCGCACTAAAAGAACCTTGGAGTTGAATGCATGAACTTTCTTGCAATCTTAGCATGTGGAATACTTTGATCAAGAGAGAGTAGGGTAGCCGTTGGCGACTTTATTCTGCGTTGGTGCGGTCACGAAAAACACATCAATGCGTCCATTGCCAGTTAGTCCATACCAGTGATGGGATTGAGTGTCAACCATTCGGCCTCTCACCAATAACAACGAGGAACCCGTATATGCATAGAGGGAATCTATCGAATAATCAATCGATCTCATGAAGACATTTGACCAACTCTGTGAGTTTTTCTGTTGATGAATTCATTGAGGTATATTAGTGACTGAGTTTCAAGACTAGGTATTTTCATGCCATTGAATATTCTAGGCAATTAAAATTGTATCGACCTTCTTGGAACGGATTAACATTGGATTCTATTCTTTTTGTGGCTTACGTTGAACTGAGATTGATACTTCATAAACATTATGAAATATACCCCTTAATTTTTTCCTTTGAATTCTCAATGTTTCCACAACACAAACCAGCACTACGCCAAATGTTAGCGTTAGATCCCAAAAGATATCCAACTTGAAAGTAACCTTCACCAAGAAAGTTCACCAAGATTCTATTGAAGGGGAGGTGATAGCTTATGGTGATGGGATCATTAGCAATAATCTGAACTTGAA
Source organism: Sequoia sempervirens (assembly GCA_007258455.2). Classification (NCBI taxonomy): domain Eukaryota; kingdom Viridiplantae; phylum Streptophyta; class Pinopsida; order Cupressales; family Cupressaceae; genus Sequoia; species Sequoia sempervirens. Next base: position 12,171 of record VDFB02239583.1, on the reverse strand, counting down.
ATACAAAGCTGAAAGTAAATGATAAAAACTCAACACCAAGAATGTGCACACAAGATCCTTTTGAAGGCGAGGTGCTAACATATGGCGGAGTACTTATTACAAAACTGAAAGAAGTTAGGCGGTGAACCAGCCATGAAGATTTCTGCTCAACCACTTAAACAGTGGGGGGAATACTACAAATAATTCAACTAATTCATCCGCTGCGGCGGGCATCCACATAGCAGTGGGAATTCTCCATTTGACAATGGGTATAAGGAAAGATTAAACATTCATTCTCCACATTGGCGGTAAACCATCCAGTGGGTGCTCATATCATGGAATCTAGCGGGCCATTCCACTTCCGGGATAACCCCTACGAAACTTGTCTGTTTCCTAGGTTCGTGAAGTTTAAGCACGCAAAATGAGGTGATTTTCAAGCCACCTCAAAATGTGTTCCAAAGCCTCAAACAGTTAGTTTGAGCATCCCCTATGTTTGCCTCGCGAAGACCTTCTAAATGATCTCCTTCGCAAAGTCTCACTGATCATACTTAGTTAAATTGTGAAAGATGCAATTGTGCCAAAAAAGTGCGCTCTAACTCATCCAAATTTTTGGCTAAGTGTTGAAAATGCAAGGGCGCCAAAAATCAGCGACCCTACATAAAAAGTGATTTTCCAAAAATGTGTAGAAGCGCTAAAAAAAGTGCGCTCTTACACATTGTTGCCTAACTCATCCAAATTTTTTGCTAAGTGTTGAAAGTGTAGGGGCAATTCAAAAATCAGCCATCCTCGCGATAAAAGTGGATTTTCCAAAATATGTAGAGGCGCTTTCTAAAAGTACAGCTCTACACAAGTTGTCTAACTCATCTAAATTTTTGGCTAAGTGTTGAAAGTGCAGGGGCGCCAAAAATCAGCGACCCTGCATAAAAAGTGATTTTCCAAAAATATGTAGAAGCGCTAAAAATGTGCGCTCTTACACATTGTTGCCAGACTTGGCCAAATTTTGACTATGGCATTATTTTTAGCCCCTTTGCACTTTTTCCAGACTTAGTCATTTTTTGTGCAATGGTGTTGAATTTTAGCACCTTTGCACTTTTCTTCTAGACTTAGCCAATTTTTGACTATGGCATTACTTCAAACTTGCTCTATTTCCATTCGGGACCCCGTTTCTTCGCTCCCGCATCGTTTTCCGTGCCTAGTTGCTCGTTTCACGCTTGCTCAACATCGTTTCTCACTTCATGCTTCCCAATGCTACTTTTTTTGCTAACGTCTATTGATTCACCATCCTTGCAGTTTCTCTCCAGATTTCATCAAGTGATCCTAAAGGTGACATCTTCTGATCTAGTGAACTATCCCAAATCTACAAAGAAGCCGTTATGCAACAAGTTGAGGATGACAGTTTTTCCCAAAGCCTCAATACATATCATTTGCGATATACGGCTGACACTTGATAATCTCAAGACGCATCTTCACGGGTGCAAGAAAATCCATTCATTTGCCAGAAGGTCGATCACAAGAGCTCACACCCTTGTAGATTACACAGTCGGCCCAGATGATGCATTCATACAGGAGACCAAGAGGAAGTATAAAGACTCTGCGCCCAAAGCAAGGAACCATGAAGATTCTTGATCTCCGATGTTGAACATTTTGATGCTTCCCATTATGCATCTTGTAAATATTTCCTGACATTTTGTATTTTTGTAAATTGTAATTGCACCAAGTTCGAGATGTAATCTTTTGAAAACAAATTACACTTTGACTTTGGTCAAAGTTAGGTGAGATCTTAAATCGCTCACCTAACTTTCCTTGATTTCCTCAATTAGATTCCTAATTTTGCTCATCCCTCTTTCAATATAATGCGAGGGATTTCTATTGTAAAGTTTATCCTTTAGTATTTTGCAACGAAGTGCTGCCCTTTTTGAAGCAGAATTGTGAAACTTTGTGTTCATGCTTTGTGAATGAAATTTGATCAATAAAGAAGAAGATTGCAAACCAGACTTTGTGTTGGATTCGATAATCTTGTGAATTGATCTCATTTGGTGGTGATTAGCTTATGGAATATGAAGGACTCTAAGTAATTCATGTAAACTTTGTGGTATATCCTTTATTTAGATTTTCATTTGTGTTTTGTTTAACTTTGGTTGAATGATCTACAAGACTTTGTGCTTGTAATTATTCATGCTCTTTGGATACTTTGGTTGGATAATCTACAAGACTTTGCGCTTGTAATTGTTCATGTTGTTCGAGGAATTGCTGCATCTAAGAAGACTTTGTGCTTCTAACGTGACAAACGACACGCCTATCACAAATCCACCATTGATAAAGCTACAAAACGACTTTGTGCCTTAATGAGCTTTCCCTTTTATTTTACTAGTTTATTGTTAATCACTTCTGGTACCTCTACGCTTTGCTTTGACAAGATAGAGGTATTGGCATTACTGCTCGTTGTTAGTTTAGAGTTATTGTGAATTAAGAACTTCCAACAGTGAAGCATTGTAAACATCTTCTCTGAAAAAAGAGAGAAGGATGAATGTGACACACCCCCCCCCACTTTGTAAGTATTGTGTACATTTTGTAATTACTTTGTTTGTTTTACTATCGCTTCTGTCAGCAGTAAGAAGGGCGCCTCCCCTTTCTGATAGGAGAGATTCACATCTTGCATAGCTGTGGCTGAAGTCCTAGTTGTGTAATCTATTGAAAAGCTGATTACATAATTTTCACCCAACAAGGTTACAAATATGAGAGATTAATTTATAAAATTTGCAGCAAACTAAAGGACTGGAACAATACTACTGTTTATAGTCTTACAATGCAAATCATCTGCAAGTAATGAGTGCATAAATACAATGATTTTACAATAAAATCTGCTCCAAACTTCTGCAATGTTTTTCCACTATATCTCTGATTACAAACATGAGAAAGAACTTGAATGGAATATTGCAAAAAGCTGGAATAACCAGGTCTGTTATAGATAACCAGCAAAAGAAATGTTCAGACCAGCAAGTAACTTCACAAGTTGTTCAAATCTTCAACCCAAACAAACTCCTAATTCCTCCAAAATGAATGCACATATGACTAGGAGCCAAGACACCCAAGAATTAGTGCAAAACTGAGGCAAAGCTAAGTCTGATATGAAACACCAGCAATTCTAATTGTAGACCAGCAAACTGTAATTTCAGAAACAACAATAAAACTCACTTCAAAATGCATCTATCTCTTTCAAAACTTAAAAAACACACTCCAAACTGTACTTACAGCACTCCATAGTCAAGGCAACCAACTACAAGCCTTATTTTAATCAAAACACAACCACTATTGGAGAGCACAAATCCCAAAGCAAGTTGCTGGAGGAAGTATGGCCCTAGAGAAAGTACGACCTCTCTAGAAAATCAAACACTTCACAATAAAATCTGATATTTTGCAAAAAGGGTCGCCCTTGGCATAGAATTGATAAGCATCAATACCCACAATGAGATTTAAATCACACAAAAACTTGCAAGTGAAAATCTACTTCAACCATTTAATAACCAGCAAGTGCAAAACTGAAAACTATCACCAATTTCACCACGATGAAGCTCTGTATGTACTTCTGAATGAAGCACACTCCCAATTGACCATCTAGGGCGCCATAGTTTTAGGCTCGAAAAATGGTGTGAATACTAAGCTCCCCCTTAGCCGGGTTCTGAAATCAATTTAGCAGCATAACTTTACAATATTTTCCAAAGATAAAGAACTCTTCTCAAAGCCTCAATATATAAGCTTCAATTGGCAACTGAATCACTTCAAATTCCAAGAAGTAGAATCACTTCAACTTCCAAGAGGGACGCCACCTTTAAGCATTTTACTTTTTGAAATAATAAAACCTTATTCAACCTCCCTTTAGGTGTCCAACTTAAAAATTCAATAATCAAGCATTTAATAAATTATTAAATGCACAATTGACCCCATAATGTCCCCTCTTTAAAAACAACATGAAGTTATCACTCCTAGGCGTGGGGTATAACTGAGTAACATAAAATTGACTAAGTATAAACTTAGTCCATTGAGATAACCAAAGCCAAATTGAAACTGAAGGATAGCAAGATGACTTGACCTGAATTGTTGATGATGCTACTGCCAAATTTAGACTTACTATAAATAGCCAATGCCAAAAATAGTAAGTTCACGTCAAAACCATCAAAAAGCCAAACTGAACGACCGAACTGCAAGGGATTGAATTGCTACTAGAACAAATACTACCAAAAGATAGACTTGCTAAAAATAGCGAACTGCTATAAATAGTAAGTCTGCACACCAACCTCTGAACACCAACTAAGCAGTATCTGAAAGAGGAAACCCTAATTTGCACATCTGAGTAGCCTACAGATTCCTAGAAATAGGCTGAATCCAAATGAAGAGCGTATGGCCAAAATGGGGACATGGGGACATGGGGACATTACACATTATTTGTTGTTCAGTTGTGTTGCTATTTGTTTTTGATTAGGTGTTGTGTGAATGTATGTTGTGCGCTATAATTCTGCATAAGTTCTTTTCTGTTATTCTTTATCACTGTGCATTAATCTATCATTGGGGCATTTGTGTTTGTATTTATTGTTCTGTGCAAATTCTTGTCGGGCATCTTCATTGTTGTCTTGGTGTATGGAATGAGATTTTGTGTGTGGTTACCATCTAACAAAAAATTAAGTACTGTTCTGAGTGTGATTTGGGCAAAGTGCCTTATAGTTTTGGAGGGTTCCTCTTTGTGGTTTTTATTGCAGGTTAATTTTGGCTTGTGTTGGAAGTAATTTGAGCTCACCATTGAGTCCAAAGCATTTGAGAAAGTCAAGATCGGCTTTTGTTTTGTCAAAGTTCGACATATTTTGCCAGATCTACGAGGATTTGATGTTGGGAGGTGGCTACCAAATCCGGAAGGTAGCTGATTTTCGGAGTACTTTGGGCCAAAATCAACACTAACATTGTGTTCGAAAGGCCCAAAAACCCCAAGATTGCTTGTCAAATCATCAAAATCAGAGATTTTTTGTCCAAGCCCTTGAAGGAATTTTTGTTGTACCTTCGACATATTTTCATACTGCACAGATCCGTAGATTTCGTATGGTTTGTACAAAGGTCGTACAACATCACCAAGTTGACAAAGTTGCAAGAAAAATATTCTCTAGTATATTCTAGAGGAATTGACATCTTCGTAGGCATATTCGCCTGTCTATGTCTATGGGTACGAAAGTCTATGTAAACACTGTGCAAAAGGTACATTTGTGATTACAATATTATTTTAATTTTAAAATTTTTGGGTAGTTAAATTTTTTGTGGCTAGTTCTTTGTTTAGCGGCACCACGGTCTACTAGCTTAGTGTCGGGGGGCTAAGGCCCTTGGTGGCGCGCGAAGCCGCCACCAGCCTACGCCACTAGCACTTTGCCGTGCTGCCACACCATCGTTGAGTGGGTGACATTTTTATTTTTTTACCAACTGCAGTGGATGGTCACATTGGTGATCGAGTGCAACCCTCAAGGGCCAAAATTTGACCTCCAAGGCCCTAACTGGGCAGTTTTCTTCAACTGAGCATATCTTTTCGCCCAGATATCAAAATTTTGCAAACGAGATATTGATGGAAAGTTGGTTTTGCATACTTCGTAGTGGTGTAGGTCATATTTCCATATTTTTCTGTAGGTATATTTTATTGCCAACTAAACTATTTTTTCCCTTTTGGACCTCTGAGCCCATAACTTTTCGTCAGTTTATCTGATTTTCGTGATTCTAGCAAAAATTGAAAGGTATTCAGAAGCTTTATCATTTGGTTCATGAATTTTTTCAGATTCAGCCCTAGCTATTATTTATTCAGTTTTTGAATATTTGACATCTTCAATGAATACTTGAACATACTGTCTCCTGGTGAAGTTTTGTTTGTTGGGGGGCTTCATTTTCATTTGTACTTTAGATTTGGGAGGTATCAAATCAGTTTGTTTTAGATATTTTCCTATTTTTCTTTCTTGTTACTTGTTAAACTTATGGTTGAATCAAGGTTTGAGGTTCTAAATCCTCACAATTATCACACATGGAAGGAGAGAATGAGGAAATTACTTTGGTGTAGGGGTTTGGGGTCTACCTTGGATGAAGAGCAACCCGATTTTTCCAAAGAATATGAAAGATTTTCTCATAGGAACAAACGTTATGAGGCTATGGGCTTGATTGCTCTGCATCTTTCTGACAGTTTGTTCTTCCATATTGAGGAATGTACTACTCCTAGGTAGGTATGGGATAAGTACAAGGAATTATTTGGTTCAATTAGTGAGATTGATGCTATGCAATTGGAGGCAAAATTGGCATCACTTTCCATAGATTCTTTTCCTACCATTGAAGACTATATGGTAAAATTTAAATCATTAAGGTCTCAATTGGCTGGTTTTGGTAAGGATAAAACTGATAAGGAATGCATATTCTTGATTTTGTCTAAGTTGAAAGGTTCATTTGCATACTTATCTAATTCTTTTTATTCTACAATTGATGGATTAGGTGATTCATTTGTCATGCCTTCTTTTGAGACATTTTGTGATAGGTTGACTAGGGAACAAGCTAAACTTGGTCAACATGATACACACTCTAAGAATCATGCTTTGATTGCATCATCACCTAAAGGTAAAGAAAAGAAAAATTCTAAACCTAAGACAAAATCTAGTGATACACCCACCTCTCCCAGAGAGGATAAAACTAAGGAGAAACCCAAGTGTGGTTATTGTAACAAACCCGGTCATGGTGAGCATAATTGCTATAAGAAAGACTTAGATGAAATGAGGCAACTTCTAAAGGAACATTACATTTCGTTGCCTTCTAAATCTACAAGTTCACCCTCTTCTTCTTCACAACCTTCATCTTCTACACACATAGGTACCGCAGGAATCGCTAATGGGAGTGATAAGGTAAAAGATAATAAGATGAAAGGAAATGCTCTTGTTGTAACATATGTTGACGAGTCTAAAAATTGGATTCTTGACTCTTGGGCCTCATATCATATGGCAAGATCACTTGACAGGGTTTCTTCCTTGAAGCATACTTCAATCATGAAGATCTTGATGGATAATGGTGTTTATTTGGATATATTTGGTAAAGGAGTTGCCGATGTGCCCAATGGTAGTTTTCATGATGATCTTTGCATTCTTGATATTTGGCAAATCTTCTTTTTGCATATCAAATAGCACGAATTGGTAAGTCCATTTAGTTCACTCTAGATTCAGTATTCATTCGTGATTTACATAGTTGACAAACTATTGCAATGGTTAAGGTTGATCATCATGCAAATATCTACACTTTATCCCATTTTGTTCCTGATAGTGAATGTTATAAGGACTATTCTCCTAGATTTAGTGTGGGTGGTTGTTCAGATGGTGGCTTTGGTGGATTTTTGAACCTCGATGTTCATCAGCCCTTTGGTGAGGTTCTATCATCTCATACTTCTTCAGATTTAAGTGTTGACTTGGTTTCTAGGACTTTAGATGAGTAGGACATACTTTGTTTTCCAAATTTGTCTTTGCAGGACGGTTTTATGACAGGTATACCAGATTTGGTTTTTCATTCCTCTTCTGCGAATTTGGAGGACATGTTTGAGGGATCTCTCTCCTCTTTGATCACACATCTTCTTTAGAGATTACTCTTGACTTTCCACATTCTTTGTCTTCTTGCTTGATTGGGGTCACACCTGATTTTGTGGAGACATCTTTGGAGACACTTGTTGCATCTTCAGAGATATCTTTCATGAGGCTTCTACCCTCTTGCTTCGTCGTGGAGATGAACTTTCTTTAGTATCGACCATTGGATCTCTTTCTTCCCAAGGGGAGACATGTTGTTGGCATTGGATTTTCCTTTGTCTTCAAACTTTTTTCAGTGATTGTGGAGCTACTTCATTATGGGGGGGCTATGTGGTCTCTTTCTTTCCCTCTTATGGGGGGCATTTGTAATGTATGTAGGTGATGGATGTTGTACTTGGGGGTATCATGGAGTCCTCCATCTTTCATCACTTGATTGTATCTTTTCTCTCTTTTGGAGAGGGGTTTTTTTCCATGTGGTTTTTCTCCTTTTCTCTATTTGTGAGAGATTGCATTTGCCTTTGTACATGGGTGCCTAAAATGGCCTTGTAGCTGAGACCCATCCTTGCATCTTTACATTCCTTGCATAATAATTGTTTATCCCTAAGTTGCACTTAAGGGGGGTGTTGGTGTAAATAAGTATTTTTCGTAACTAGTTAATTAGTGGGTCCTATTTACATGTTAAGTCCACTTAGGTTCTAGACATATTTAAGTTGTTTAGATAAGATTTTATCTTTCTATCTTTTATTAAATATTAGATTCTTAGGTCATTTAATGATGGTTCATATCATTTAATAATGACACCAGTCATTTAATGTTTGGTACTTCATCACACCTTGTCTATATAAGTAAGGTCATTGAACACTCTTGTAATATACCTCGTCATCATATTTGATAGAACTTAATATCAAGCAAACTCATTTCTTGCATAATCTCTTGTGGAAGGTTTTCATTGTTTTTGCAGGTGGTCTTGGGATAGAGTTAGTTTTCAGCTCCTACAATCTTTGGGCACCATGTTTGGTGCATTATATGCCTTCACAAGTCTATAAATTTAGCCTCTTGGATGTAGAAAATATGAGCAATAGTTGGATGTAGAGTTTCATTGTAGGAACAAGGACGGGTTGAAGTATAAGGAGGTTGTTCATAGGTGCACAAGTGCTGCCATAGTGGAGGCAAAAAGGAGAATGGAAGTGAATGTCTTGTAATCTCATTTATTTGAAGGTAATGCATACTTGGCCTCTCTTCTTGGTGGAGTTTTTTCTCACAAGGGTTTCTCCACATAAATCCTATGTTATGTGATGCTCTTGTGCTACTGATTTGTGCCTCATTGCTGCTATTTTATGGTGATGTTATTCGTTATATATTGTTGTTATTAGTTCACATAAGGTAGTGTTTATAAGCATGTTATGTTGGTTGTTTTGTGACATCATAAAGAAGATGGATCTAATCATATGATAATTTCATATTAAGGCAACTTAATTTTCAGATTTGCATATAAGTTTCAGATTTTCATATTGTTGTAGTCCAAGCCTTGATCTCATCCATTGAAATGATACTTGGATAGAGATTGAATTTTCCAACAATTGGTTTAAGAACTTGTTTATTTCTCATCATTTGGTATCAAAGCTTAAGGTGAATTTGGTTTTGGGTGTTCCTTTTTTTTAAAAAATTTTTGAGCATGGAAAGCTTGTGGGAATTTGTTAGAAGGAATAGAAGGTTGTTGGAAAGCTTGTGGGGCTGCAATGAATGTTCTATGAGTTAACTTTTTTTGCATATTTGTGAGATTGGAAGCCATGGATAGTGTCAATGTGATCTATGTTGGCCATTGGAAGTTCATGATTATGGGTCTTTATGGAGTTCTTATGTTTTGGTAACCTGGAGCTCTTGTTTGACAATGTGTACCCTCTTTCATGATGATTTTGATCCTTTACCTTGTGGTCATGTGCAGTGAGAAGATGTTCATGTTGGATGGGTAGAGACAATTTGGTCACATGGAGAAACACCCTCAATTTGGACTACAAAATGGAGTGCTTATGTTGGCTTCATGGTTTTGGCCCTTGGTTACATGAAAACACTAAAAAAATAAGCCACTAACCTTTTTGTGAGTTGTGGAGATAATATATTTCATATGTTATAAGCTCCTAGAGAACTTGGTTTTTCCTATTGGGTTGCAGTTTACTCATGATTTCAACTGTGGGATTGTAGATTTGTGCTTATTCCATCATTCAGATGACATGTTTGATGTGAATGTCTGGATGTTTAAATGGGTTTCAGATTTACAAAGATGGTTATGTAGGTTTTACATGTTAACAAAAATCTATGGAATGTAGATCTATGATGAGACTATATTCAAGGTGTTCTAGATGAAAATAGTTACAGGTTTGCATGGTTGCTTGGAGGATTCTTATTGATCTATGGTTATGTTATCACGAATCTATACTGCCTCATCGGATAACCCCCTACTTAAACTCTTTCGGTCTCGCTTCCTAGATTCGTGAGTTCGTGCACATAATGAAGTGATTTTCGCCACCTCAAATGCGCTCCAAAGTCTCAATAGCCGACTCCGAGCATCATGTTCTCGCCAAGACCTTCAAACGAAATTCTTCAAGGGTCTCACTGCTCATACTTTTAGCTTAATTGTGAAAATGGTGGCATCAAAAGTAAGGCCTCACTGCCAAAATTATTGTTCGCAAGGGCGCTAAAATTTAGCGCCCTTGCATGAAGTGACTTTTTCCAAAATGTAATAGCTCTAAATTTTAGCGCCATTACACTTTTTCCTGACACTTTAAACTTTTTCTGGCCCTGGCGCGTTTCTTCATCTTTTTCGCATTTTTCGTCAATCGTGCCACTTTTCGTGCCTAAATTTATTGCTCGACTTGAGTTAGGTTTTTGATTTTCCTTTTCACTTAAAAAGTGTCTTTGTTCGCCATTTTCATTGTTTATGGTCTTTGTTCTTCTTTTCTTCTTGCTGGGCGAGTTCTTCTCAAGCTGCAATCACGTGTTTTGGAAATTCGAAGTTCTTCTCTAGCGTTTTTCGCGTTTCATCTTTGTAAGTTGTTACCCTTGCTTTCTCTTTATTCTCCAATTTCAATGGCAACTCCATGCAGACAAAATTTTCCAACTCAGAGCGCCATTTCCATTCATCCCTACATTTGTTTTACCAAAAATGTGCTCAAGATGCTGAAGCGCCAAAATTTGGCGCCATGACATGTTGAAAATGCCAGAATAAATTCTAACTCTGAAAAGTGCAAGGGCGCTAAAATTTAGCGCCCCTGCATCAAAGACTGAAATCTCCAAAAATGTAAGGGCGCTGAATTTTAGCGCCCTTACACTTTTCACAATCTTTTCCAGACTTAGTCATTTTTGTGCAATGGAGCTGAATTTTAGCACCTTTGCATTTTTCTTCCAGACTTAGTCATTTTTGTGCAATGGTGCTGAATTTTAGCACCTTTACACTTTTGGCAGTTTTTATCTTAGTCTCTTCAAACTCGCTCTATTTCCATTCCGAACCCCATTTCTTCGCTCTCGCATCATTTTCCGTGCCTAGTTGCTTGTTTCACGCTTTGCTCAACATCGCTTCGCTTCATGCTTCCTAATGCTACTTTTCTCATAACACTGCTGATTCACCATCCTTGCAGCTTTCTCTCCAAAGATCTCAAGGATCCCGAAGGTATGTCCTTTGATCTTGGTTCTTCCAAATAAAGTTCATGCAGGAGACCAAGAAGAAGTATGAAGACTCATACCAAGCAAAGAAAATGAAGAAGCTCTCGTTTCTCCAAGAGTTAGACATTTCCTGCATCCCATTATGCATCTTGTAAATATTTCTATATTTTCAATGTCATTTTGTAAATTGTAATTACACCAAGTCCAAAGATGTAATATTTGAAAACAAATTACACCTTTGACTTTGGTCAGTTAGTGGAGATCTCCTAAAACGCCTTCACCTTAACTTTCCCCGATTTTCTCAATCTCTTTCCTTCTTGCTCACTCTTTCTATATAATGTGAGGGATTTTCATTGTAATATTATCTTTTAGTCTTTTGCAACGAAGTGCTGCCCCTTTTGTAAACAAACTTGTGAAACTTTGTGTTCATACTTTGTGAATGAGATTCAATCAATAAAGAAAAGGATTGCAAGCCAGACTTTGCGTTGGATTCAATACTTTTGTAAGTTGATTTGATTTGGTAGTGATTAGTTCGAGGAATCTGAAAGACTCTAAGTGGTTGATGTAAACTCTGTGTTACATCTATTATTTAGATTGCATTGTTATTTTGTTTATCATTGGTTGAGTGATCTATAAGACTTTGCGCTTATAATCATTTATACTCTTGCATGTTCTTGTTGGATAATCTATAAGACTTTGCGCTTATAATTATTCATTCTCTTGGATACTTTGTCGAAGGATCTACAAGACTTTGTGCTTGTAATCGTTCGTGCTATTGACACTCTTGTTGGATGATCTACAAGACTTTGTGCTTGTAATCGTTCATGCTGTTTGAAGAATTGTTGCTTCTAAGAAGACTTTGTGCTTCTAACGTAGCAAACGGTACGTTTATGCAGATCCAACATTGATAAAGCTATGGAACGACTTTGTTCCTTCGTGAGCTTTCCCTTTTTAATTT
>VDFB02239577.1:0-17416 GCA_007258455.2 Sequoia sempervirens | reverse complement strand
AAATTAAATAAATCAACTTTATTTAATTTGATCCTAACATCACCCTCTTTGATTAAATAAATAAAATCTTTATTTAATTAAATCTTTATCATTTTACATCTCCTTTTTTATTTAGTTTAACCCATAAATCTGAAGCAAAAAGGTCAAATCACCTAATCCTCTTTTAAATTAACTAAATCAGGATTAAATCTAATCAAGAATGCATGTCACATTCTCTAGATTTTCCCACTTGCACAAATAAAGGTTTTTAATTAATTATTAAATCCTCATTTTCCCTCAACAAGGAATCTTTGGAGAATATTCCCTCAAGTTTGAATTAAAATCAAGTTGACTTGTCCCTTCCAACATGGCATTAACTCCCCTCTTACATGTCCCCCACTTGGCATTTAAGTCCCTTTTTCTCCCTCTAACAAGCCAAATTTAAAATTTGAATTTAGGCAAACTAATGTCATTTATTGGTACATTGACCAAAACTTGCACATCCTCCATCCACTCACATGGTGAAAAGTGGCTCCTTCCTCTTGGTTGAATCTTTGTCCCACATTGCTCTCTTTTCGGAATTCTTCCAACTTGATATTCTATAAATTGGAGGTCTCATTCCTCATTTTAGCATCCACAATTTATGCAAAGTTACTCTCTTCACATTGAGATATGATTTTGTCCACTCCATCTTCAAGGTACTTCATCATTTGCTTGTCAAGGGTTGGGAACACTTTTCACAACAAAGTGACACTAATCCACTATGGAATAGGTGTGCATTATATGTTTCTTTCATGCTTCTAATTAGTTTGTTTTGTTATCTTATTTAAAAGGAATTATGCATTATTTCATAGGGGCATTTAACAAGTTTGCATAAAGTAACCCATGGAATAGAGTTTAGATTGTGTGTAGATTTGCAGGGTGCTCACACATCCTTTTTCCTATATAAACCTTCTTTGTGTAATTTTCAGTTCCCATGTTCACTTCTTCTAATTCTTCTGAGTGGGAAACAATTGCTTTGGCTTTACTGGTTCCCTGTGTATCAAAAACCCTGTCAAGCGCCACAAGGCCTTTGGGGATTTTGTTTGTTTTTAATTGGATAACCTTTCTCCTAAACATTGTGTCAATATTTTCCATTAGTATTCTCTACAAATACACTAAAATCAATCTCGTAGCCTTCATATTTATCAACACATTTTAGGAATCTGAGGATATCCTCATCATCATTAAATTTTTTCCAATTGTACACATTATCAGGGATAGAGGGCCTTGTTTTTACCTCAACCTTTGAAATACTTATGAAGGTTATATCATCAGGTCTTAATGCAATATTACCCAGTAGATCAACAACTCTATTATGTCCTCTCTCCATCCAATCTATTCCAAAAGAATCAAACAATTCAATAGAGTCCCAAACAACATTCTGGTATTTATGAATAGTCTGTTATTTTTGCAAGCATATTTAGCTCTTACTTGGGATATTACTAACTCAAAATCACCAATTACCATTATTTTTTGATTCCATGTTTTTCAGCAATTCTCTGTCCCAATAATAAGGCTTCATATTCTACTACATTATTTGTACAAACAAAAGACAGTGTAAAATAAAACTTCTAAGTACTTCTAGTTGGTGATACTAGTAAAATTTCTGCACCAAACCCATCTTTAGAGCTCACACCATCAAAGTACATTTTCCATAGTCCTTTAACATAGATCCTTGAAACTTCATTTTCTATAGATGTAGGACATCTTTCACTCTCCTTTGGTACTTCCTCTACCTTGAACCCACCAGTGTCAGTGTCTGCAAAAAGAATTGTGTCATCTTCAGGGACATGTTCCAACATATGTGGGACCCTAGACTCTCTCATTACTTTGATATTCCTTCCATCAATAGGAAATGTGGCATAAGACATATCACACTGCATACTACCTCCCATAGATGCATTCCATTTTTGTGAGAGTAGCATTCCATAATTAGGTGGGATATCAACTACAACCACACTCATTTTAAACTCCTTATCAGTATTCACAATGTAACCACTGGAAGCATAGGGTCTCATTTATTCCAGTTTAATATTTTATGTGACTGGTTCTTGCATCTGAATGTCCATTGTTAGCTTCTTTAGTTATTCCCATGGTTCTTTCTCTTCAATTTTCTTATAATAAGAAAAATCCAAATGTATTTCCTCAAAATTTGTATTTACAGAAGACTCAAATTCACTAGAAGTATCAGAAACAACTAAAGTATTTACATCAGAGGTTTTAGCTTCAGACTCTTTATTGGAAGAACTAGGTTCATCCATATATACAGGTTTTGCTTGTTCTTGCTCTATTCCCAATTCTGCTAGCCAATCTTTTAGATGTTCTTCTTTGTTTTCTAAATTATGTTCTTTGATCTTAGGCATAGGAACATGTAGAGTTGGCTTATGAGAAGGTTTTCTAGAAGTTGAAGCTTTGTATGGGTATGTGTAGGATCATCATGGAAAAACAGTCCAGTGGCAAAAAATTAGAAAATCAGAAAGTTAGTAAACTTAACATAAAAATTTGAATAAGTTATCTATATTATTTTAAAAATATGTAAGAATAGGACCTATAGAAAATTGAATGTGTTTATAAACTAGTAGGTTTTTTTAAAAAAAAAATAAAAATCTATTTAGAAAATTTGAAATTTTAATGCAAGAGTACTCCTAAATTTTAGTGGAAAAAAAACAAGAAGTAGGCTGCCTCAGATGACCAATTCTAACCACAATAAAATGATAATATTTTTTTATAATATTTTAGATATAAGTAGAGGACTCCATGTCCCCGATGTGATGCATATTTTGTAAAGTTTCCAAGCAAATAATTAATTATGATTTATTACAAATTTCAAAATATAAAAATTTGTGGTTGTCCCACCTTAATCCTTGGTAAAACTTTCATGAAATTCACTTTTTCTTTTTAATCCTATAGTATGGCATAGAATGTGATGCACTGCTCTTGATCTCAAATGTGATACCTTATTTGAAAGCAATAAATGCTTAACTGGCCTATCAATTACGACTTTGGTCATAATTCAAATAGAAAATGAAAAATAATTATTTATTAAATTCAAAGTAAAGCATAATTTATATTGGTGTAAATTTGAGGATCTCTTTTAAAAACCCCTTTCATTTCATCAATTTTGGGTAAAAGAAGTCGTCAGCCACATACCCATCATATTACCACTTTTGGCCCATCATGATCTTGCACATACCAGATTCTTCATTTGAATATGCTTTTTGAATGAGCAGAACCTTTCTTGGTTTGGAAGGTTATTCCACAGATTTACCTTTTTTCTCTATGTCTTCTTTTCCGAGCTATTCGGATACTTGAGAACTCTCTTACCTTCTTTGGTAAGCCTTCACCTTTCTAATTTCTAGCAACATAATCTAGAGAAGTTTTTTCCAATTGGCTTCCTATCACTTATTATTCCATTGATCATCATAGATGACTAAGATATCTATCCAAAGCTGCTATGGGATGCCACAGTTTTCTACACTCCCTTTTATGAACTTCTTTTACCTCATAACTTACACCATCTATATCATTAGATAGAGTGGAACAATAATGCTTAGAATTTACAATAGAAGTATATATCTTTTGCTGATTTGCTGAAACAAGATCTATTTTATTTACAACTTCTAAACATAAATATCCAAAAAATCTTACATCTATGGCCATGTCATCTAAATTTTCTTGTGCAGAGATCATCAATTGTGCCATCCAGTTTCTCTGGGCTTCTAAGTTCTTTTGTTTTCTACCTATTTTGTATGAATTCTGCATCATATATATTCCCCATAATCTTTTGTTAGAATTCAGTTGCTTACAGATTTTCAAGGGTCGGGCCATATTCCAGCTCATAACTAATAACTTTGCTCTTGGTTTCAATTCCATTTTTATATATGTTTTTCTTTCAGATCCTGCTCTTGGGAGTTTTGCTTTGGGGATATTTTCTTTCATCATACAATTATTTTCTCCCATTTTAGTGAGCTTAATCCCTTTACCCTTTTGATCGGTTTTGTCCTCTTCTTTAGGAGTCAAAGCTAGTCTTTGATTGACTTGTCTAGCCAATCTATCCATAAGCTCAGGATTGCTACTAAGATCAAAAAGGGTGGCCAGAGAGGCTCTACATGGATAGGGATTTACTGATGGTTTTTTGTACAAGGGAAAATGGCTAGATGATCCTAATGACTCTTCAGGATTATAGTCAAGATATGGCTTATTGGAAGTACTTGGAAAATTGTGAGACATAGAATAAGATCTTGTGGACATGCTTGGTCATGCACTAGTTGATGCTTCAGGATGCTCAAATAAGGTTTCATTAGGAAGTGCTCTTAGATCAATACCGGCAAGCCTTCAGCTTTGGGTATGGGATTTCTTAGATAATAGACTCCTAGAGGGAGTTGGTAGTTCTTGGAACTTAGGCTGAGATTGGTTAATAATATTTTTAATCAGAGGGAAACCAATGTCAAACCCAATTGCAACTATGTGTCTACCAAAATCATCTACATTTGAGTTTGCTTCTATATAACTTACCCTAGAAAAAAACTTAGAAGGAGGAAAAATAGTATTTAACAATCTATATACACATCTACCACTGACTGTGCCATAGATAGAATCCGGTTGCAAAATGACACCTTTGACTTGTAAAAGAGAAAAAAAGTTGATTGCACATATTTATCATCAAGATTATGGTGAATTTTAGCCTAACTGACATTCTAGCATCACCACCTTTTTCTTCATCAAAATATTTTGCAAGGTGACCTCTAAACTGTCCTATAACAGCTTGATCCCATATTCTAAATTAGGTATCTATTAAACTAGCAAAATATTCAACACCTATCACATAGTTGAAATGCGGGTGTAATATGATGTCAACCAAAGAAAAGTGAACATAGAAAAATCCTTTTTCTTTCCATTGTTTAATGTCTTCAGGTAACAAGAAAGGAAGGTAAAAAGGGAAAATGCCTACACCAAACACTCTAAGATTGATTTCTGACTGACACACAAAATTCATCATTTTTTCCTTTATGCCTTTTTTTAGGATACAAATCAGAAATTTTAACATCAAGGAATTTGAAATTTCCATTTTCATCTACATACTCTTCTTTGTCTTGGAAATGATTGTGGATAATAGAGGAAAGAGAACTGCTTGAATTCATAGATCGCTGACTAGCCATTATGAAAAGTTGTAGAACTTACTTGAGTTTGTTGATCCTTTTCCTGCTACATTTTTCATCTTATTGCTCACCCTTCACAAACCTATCCTTCGGCTTCAACATAGGATTTACGGTCTTACTGCGGGTCCACAACTACTCACAATAGCTACTTTCATTTAGAAACTAGAACTTTTAATGGATGACTGAATGGACCTAATGAGGCAATAGCTTCTTCAATGCCCAAATCAAACCCAAAACAATGACAATGACTACACAGACTACCTTGACAAAAATTCCAAACCTAGATGAACAATAGACACTTATATAAGTATCCTAAATTTGTTGCTCAATATCAGGCATTGATATCATAAATGATAACTGCAATGATTTCCAATACACAAAGGCAATAGAAGATGAATAATTGGAATTTACAATGATAGCTCAATCCAGATTCAAAAGCCATAAATAGAAGAAACCAAAGCTCTGATACCAATTTACGGATTAATCAAAAGTTGATAAAAGAAGAAGAAGCAAGCAATAGTAGCAATAGTGTAGTTCAAAAGACAAGAGAAACATCATGTTCTCTATTGCTAGCTAATAATGGTACAATTATGTTAGAATTAATTTGTGTTTCCCAGGATATAAGAAGATTCCATTAGATGCATTCGTGGATACAGGGTCTTCCCGCTCATTGGCTAAAACTAATGCAATACCTCCAGAATTTTGGAAACATAGAACTGATCTACCCCACAACTATGCCATCAATGGAGAAAGGATTCACATGGATAGGTATGCGCAAGATGTTCATATTGAAATAATGGGAAAAATGTTTGTGATTGATTTCATTGAATACAATGATCTAGAAGATGATGTCTTATTAGAATTCTTGTTTCTTACCAAGTATGAACCTCTTCAATTTTGGAAGCATAAAATGTCATTAAGACATGAAGACGGTCAAATTGAAATCCCAGCACTCAAAATAGTAAACCAAAAATTTGAGAATAGTGGGAAAAGAGGTAAGTAAGAATCAATCAAAGAATTGACAGAAGAAACATCTGATATGTTTGACAAAATCAGACAGAGATTTGAGATAGAATGTTGTAGTATGAACCCATTGCAGTTCTGGTCCCAGGATCATGAGGAATGCAAGATTCAAATAAGATCGAAATGACAATCAGTCATACCCCAACCCATTGCAGTTTTGGTCCCAGGATCATGAGGAATGCAAGATTCAAATCAAACCGGAATTCCAATTAGTCATACCGCATGAGCTTGCCTACCTAATGAGCTCGACAGAGACAAAATAAATGGATGAGAAACTCAAAGAACTACTAGATGGGCATTTTATTTTCCCTAGAAAAAGCCCATTCTCATGTCTGACATTCTTGGTAAACAAAACAGCAAAGAAAATAAGAGGTAAAAAGAGAATTTTCATTAACTATAAGCCTCTCAATGATATAATTATTCCTTTCAATTATCATATTGCTTTTAGTGTCGATTTAATTAGATGAGCTGCTACTAAGAAATTATTTTCAAAGTTTGATTGTAAATCAGGTTTTTGGCAGATTAAAGTCAAAGAATCAGATAGATATAAAACAAAAATTTTAGTTCCCCAAGGACATTATGAATGGAATGTAATGCCTTTCAGGTTATGCACAACTCCAACATATTTCTAGAGGAAAATGGATCAAGCTCTAAGGCATTTTAAAGATTTTTGTGTTGTTTATATTGATGATATCCTCATATTTTTTGATTTTGTTACTGAAAATTTGCAACATCTCAATGAATTGTATGTAGATATCAAGAAGCATGGAATATGCTTAATGACAAAGAAAATGGTGATTGGTAAAATTAAAATTGATTTCCTTCATCTACATCTGAATAATGGAAAGGTTCAACTTCAACCACATATCATTCAGCGCATTCAAGAGTTTCCTGATATTCTCCAAGACAAGAATAAAATTCAAAGATTCCTTGGATGTTTAAACTATGTTTCTCCTTTTTACAAGGGTTTACCTGAAGACCACAAAACCATCCAATCACATCTAAAAGAAGGAAAGGAGGAATGGTCATTGGCAGCAACAGAAGCAGTCCAGAGAATAAAATCAAAATGTCAAAATTTTCCTTCTCTGTAGACCCCTAATCCTAATTTACCTCTGTATTTATATACTGATGCTTCTGACAATATGTGGTCTACTATGTTGATCCAGGAGGAAGGAAATAAAAACCAAAATATCTGCAATTATCGCTCTGGCGCATTCACAGATACTGAAAGCAGATATCACATTTATGAAAAAGAAATACTAGCAGTCAAAAAAGGTATAGAAAAGTTTAAAATATTTCTAAAGCCAATAAAGTTTATAGTTAGAACAGACATAGATTTGAGATAGCTGAAAAAGAAACCAAAAAAAGATATAGCTTAGGGTAGAATTGCTAGATGGTACTTTGAATTTCTTAGTTATGATTTTGAGATAGAATGGATTAAAGGAGAAAATAATCCTCTAGCTGACACTCTGACAAGAGAACTTGTAGGATCTATATATCATGATTTAGAATTTAACTCTCCAAATTGGTATAGACTAGATGGCACTCCAATGTATATGGTCAATCATGGTAATGGAATAATAACTAGTGTCCCAGCTCCTCCAAAGGAGATTGTTCAATTTTTGTTGGAATCTTATTTCCTTAATAAATGGATTCTTGACATGAAACATCAGATTAGTTATTACCATGGGAAAGGATTAATAGATTCAGATGGAGAAGAGGAGTTTAAGGTATCCATTGGATTAGATAAAGCTCTGATAAGATACTGGTGTGGAAACAATTCTATTCATATCCACATCAAAGGTTTGTTTGGCATGAACTGGTCAAAACAAAGTAAAATGAATTTGTTGAAAAACTTGAAATATGGTTTTATTACTAGAATCAGTTTTGATTAGGACACATTTGAAGAATATGATGATTTAATTGGAGCCAAATTTAATCCTGATATGGAAGAATTTCTAAATATGTTGTATCCTCAGTTTAAAAGAACAATGTGTAATTGCATGGTGCAATATTTGACTCATTTCCTGAGAATAGGATATAATTTTCCAAGAATTGAGTTATATCCTCTTTAAGCTAGATGGAGGCCAGAAGTTAGAATTGAAGATATTGAGATAAAACTTAAGCCAACATTACTTTCCAGGAGAATCGAACTAGACCGAGCTTACTCCCAGGACTATGTGGTTCAGATAAATTACTTCATAAGGATTTACCAGCTTATCAATATTTAGAATGTAACCACTAGAAGCATAGCATCTCATTTGATCCGGTTTAAGAATTTTTGTGACTGGTTCTTGCATCTCAATGTCCATTGTTATCTTCTTTAGTGATTCCCATGGTTCTTTCTCTTCAATTTGCTTATAATAAGAAAAATCTAAATTTATTTCCTCAAAATTGTTGTTTACAAAAGACTCAGATTCACTAGAAGTAAATTAGAAACAACTAAATTATTTACATGAGAGGTTTCAGCTTCATACTCTTTATTATAAAAACAAGGTTCATCCATATATATAGGTTTTGCTTGTTCTTGCTCTACTCCCAATTCTGCTAGCCAATCTTTTAGATGTTCTTCTTTTTTTGCTAAACTATGTTATTTGATCTTAGGAATAGGAACATGTAGAGTTGACTTACGAGAAGGTTTTCTAGAAGTTGAAGCTTTGTCTTCTTCCTTTTGAACAAGATTTCTTCTTTGAATGAGAACCTTCTTTGGTAAATGGGAGGTTGTTCCACAAATTTTCCTTTTTTCTCTCTATCTTCTTCTTCTGAGCTATCTTTACCAGTTTGAGAAACTCTTATCTTCTTAGTAAGCATTCTCACCTTTTCTAATTTCTTAGCAACAAAATCTAGGAGAGTTTTATTTTCCAAATCATTGACTTTCCTAGCAGTCTCATTATTCTATTGATCATCATAGATATGACTAAGTAGCTATTCTGGTGTTGCTGAGTGGATACGATAGTTTTCACACTTTTATGAACTTATTTTACATCATAACTTACACAAGATATATCATTAGATAGAGTGGAACAATAATGCTCATAATTTACAACAGAAGCCATTCACAGAGATCTTTACCATTATTGAGTGTACACAATAGCATATTGAATCCTTCAATTGGCTGTAAAAGCGCTTTCACCAGGTCTGAGACTCATTACTATTACTCTTATATTTGTTGTTATATTTTCTATACTATTGTAAGCCCTTTCTAAGCAGAAAATTCTCATGAAAAGTACCATTAATTAGACCCTATCCATCCTTAATCCATTACAGTTAGGTCTGCAATAATTTTCTAGAAGCAAGTGTTTATTATCAAACTGTAACTTCTGATATATTTGAAATATTAATGGGTGGGATTCTAGTTTGAGCATATCAATGTAATGTGGGAAAATGTAGTACTTTGTCTAAGTTGGCCAATCTATTAACAACAGTGAATACTTGCATCTTTGTATTAGTGGAATATTATTGTAAGTTGGTTTCTAGATTATGTGGTATGAAAATCAGAAATAATAATCAGAATATTATTGTAAGCTATCAACTTTTAACCCCAATGCATCCATTATTTTAACTGGAATGATGTTGTTTCATGCACCAGAGTCAATAATACAGTTCTTTATGAAATTCCTCCCAACTATCAAGGTAAGAAAAAATGGATCTATCTTATATGGGCATGTACTCACAAAATTTACAAGAAAAATGTGGGGAATCTCAACAATTACTCCTTCAACTTCCTTACCACTTTTATCCTTATCACTTAATTTAGAAGGAATGGGTTCTACTGCATCATTAAGTATGGTTAGAGCAGTGTCGATGATAAGGGCTACTACCTTTTGTTATGTTCCTCTATCCTCATCATTTCAAGAAAAGGCATAGACACTTTAACTTGACTAAGTAATTGAAACATATCAACAAGAGTATACTTGGGAAACTCAATTGAAGGCATACCTTGTTCATAACTATTTTCTTTCTCCTATTTTCTAGCTACTTTAGCCTTGTGTTTAGTATCCTTCTTTACAACTTCAGGAACTTGCTTCTACATTTTTAATTTTTAGGCATAAATTTTTTTGTCCAGGAACAACTTTTAATTTTCCCATCCTTTTGGGCCAAATTTTATCTCCCTTGTCTTCTTTCTCTTTGAAAACTTATATGTTTTTATCAAGTTTGTGTCCCGTGCCCTTAGCCTTTTTTTTTATGAGAAAACCAATAGGATTACCTTGTTCACCTCTGACAGTCCTATTCCTCCAATGATAAGAACTTCTAGCTTTAGCAGCTAAAACTATTGTATATTTGGCAATTTCTTCTACAAAAGGCTTTCTTAATGAGACACCATCTTCAGTCACATCCAGATTGTAGGCCTAATTATCACAAGTATTATCCTCATAAAAAAGAACCTGCTGATGATATGTGCTAGCTATTTCCATTTGACTGTCAACATCTACTTCACAAGAATCTTCATCAGAAAAACAATCACTATAGGCAACATCAGAATCACCCATAATCATAAGCACATCATCCTCCTCTTGATCTTGTTGATCACACTCCTCAGGCATGTTACCTTCTACTTCCACCATTTATGCCACTACACATTACTAAAAGGAATGTGGGATTTGGTAAGTCATACACCAAGGAGTATCTTTGGAAAAGTTTCCTGAATTATTTTCTAGAGGGTCTGGAGGAACTTTGTTTTGAGAATTTCTTTGATTATTTGAGACAGGCTTCCCATTGTACCAATTAGTCTTGTAAGGTTGGTCTTGCAACCTAGGGGGTCCCTCACTCCTTTGGTAATTTCTTGGTTGGTCCTTCTCTTTCTTTTCAATTTTATCATTGATGGTTTTCATGTTGCTTTCAAGCTTGTCTTCAATTGTTCCCCCTTTAGTACTTGAATTCTTTTCTTCTCTTTTGGAATTTTTGAAAAGTCTTGGATCATCACATCTACCAAATTTACCAGTTTTCTTTTTGATTTTTTTAATATGTTTCGCCATATTAAAAGCTTCTCTTAAAGATTGAGGACACTTATCTAGTAGATGGTAACTCATCTTTGCATCAAAAGAATTGCAATAATTTACCAAGCATATGTGATCATTTAAATGTAAACGAGGATGCAACATTTTTCTAGCCTTTTGGAACCTTGTATTAAACTCAACAACAAAATCATTGGACCTTTTCACAATATTATTGAAAGCTTGAATCAATCTTATCACCATATTGCTCTCTAAAAACCCTTGTGAACTCTTCCCAAGAACTAATGCACTCAATAGGTAAACTTTTGTACCATTCTCTCGCATCTTCAACAAGAGACTGCATAAATAATTTCATCATGACATCTACTTCTACCTCAAAGTCATCCATAACATTAGTGAATGCTTTGAGGTGGTCTTCACCACTTAGAGCATTATTTCCAGAGAATTTCACTAGAGCTAGCCTAAAATCTTTAGGGAATGGATTGGGATAGCCAGGTATTCCAGTGAAACATAATTGTTGGTATCTGTCTACTTGGAGCAGTCTCCTAGTGTGTCTATCCCTATGATCATCTATGTGTTCATCATCCTTTTTATTATCAGAGTAGCTACCATCCCTTTCCTTTCCACTTTCACCATCACCTCCTTCTTTCCTACCTCCTTCATCATCTTCAAAATAAGATTTATCATTCTTATTTCCTCCCTCACCACCATTTCCATGATTTCCACCACCACTTCCCTCAGGGGTATGTCCATCTCACTTCATTTTTTGCAACTCACTGTCAGTATGTCTAGAACTCGAGGCTTTTGGTATATGAGTAGACATTTGAAGGAACACAATCTTTCTAGCGATTTCAACATTAGAGGCCATTATTTCAGCCTTTTTCAAGTCTTCTCTCAACTTTTCACCTTCCAACTGCAACCTTAGTATCTTAGGATTTGGAGGTGTATCAGATGGGGTTGGATCAACTTTAGCTTTGTTTGTGGTGTTTTCAATAAATGAAGCATTGGTTTTGAATGTAGTTTTCTTGGGTGGGTCAACAGGTTTCTTCCCATGATCTACAAATGATGCTTTCTTAGGAATAATAGGAGGGTCTGAAGATTTAGTGGTTGAGAGAGATGTAGTATAAGTATCAGTAGTTGAGGTTCCCATTGTGACTGTTATTCCAGGAATATCATTATTCATTTTAGAAAAAAAATCCTTAGAAGTTCTATGCCTTGCAGACTCTTCTCTTATTTTCTCCAATTTTTTTCTTCTAGCATCTCTCTCACACTGCTTAGCTCCAATCCTATCTTCCCTTCCTTTCAAATATTTCTTTCTTCTTTCTTCTTGTTATTGTAATCTTAACTATTATTCTTCAATGGATTTCATGTCATTGTCTATATCTTCCTCATTTTCCAAAATATCTCCATGTTCACTCGGGGTAGGGGTAAAGTAAGGTTGGTCAGCCAGATCTTCCTCAAGATAAAAATGGATTGGTTCATCAAGTGATTTACCTCATCGCTTGAAATTATTTCCATTAAAAATGGACCCAATTCCTAGGGTTGAGGACTCATTGAATTTCTTATTCTTTCCCCAAAATTCCCACCTATCCTCCTCTCTTGAAAGATTTCTCTCACTATCAAAAACTTCTTCTATTGGAAAAATTCCCTAGTCTATGTTAGGTTCTTGAACATTATGTCCTTCATACTTACTTATATCAATATGAAAAATAGGAGATACATCAGAATGGAAATCAACAGACTTACTTGATTCAGAACGTTTCCTAACCCATTCAGGTTGATTTTCCTTTGTAGGTTCTGATTCTACCTTCTATTCAGGATGCTTCTTCTCATAACTTATGTTCTTCCTCATAATGTCAAGTACTACAAAATCATTTTTATTGTTTTCTTCTGGAGCTTTAATCTTCACACTAGTACTAGAGAACTCAGAGTCGCGACCCAGGATATTGGGAAACAAAAAGTGATTGCACTTTGATATTGTACATGTGACTCCAGAAAAGATCTTAAACATTACCTTATAGATAGTGGAAGAATGAAATAACACCTGAAGCACAAGTCCTACTATGATGGGACAAACACAATAAACTTATAACTGATTATTCCTTAGATGGTAAGGAATATTCACAACGAACAACTAACTTTGACTATACCTGATCTGAACTTAGAGACATTTGGACTTAACTAGTCCCCAGTAGAGTTGCCAATCTGTTGGTTATTTTTTAAGAACCAAACTAATCTCTAGACATACCTATGTATTTTTCCATTTTTTGATTATCAGTAATACTAAAGGGATTGGCCAATGAATGAATAGAGGCTAGTTAGACTTTTATTCCTACTCTTTGGGCTCTGTGAAATTGGGGAGGGTGATCCCACAATGTATACTTAAAAATCCTTTACAATTACAACCCAAATACATTGTTAATAATATATATCTCTCATGATACCACTCAATAGAAACACTAAATAAGTTGGTAGCTTATCATGCTAATGTTATATAATTTTATTATGAGAGAAAAAAACACTTGAAAAGAATGAGTAACAACAGTATTCCTCTTGAAATTTTATGGTTGAAAGATTGAGTAGTAATGAATGTTGATTTTTTAACTAGCCGTGCTGGTCTTCTAATCTACCTATGGGATTGCCAATTTCAATCAAGGGTAGCTCTAAGGACCTGGACCAACTGATGAGGACTTTAAAATTCCTCCTACACTTTGGGCTCTGCAAGACCTAAGAGGGTGATCCCTTAATGTGTTTAAAACCTCTACACCAATATCATAAACAACATTAATAATAACAAATAATACCACCTAATAGCTCAACACTATAGGATAATATTGAATAGAATTGGCTATTCTTCGACAATATCAACTACATGGAGCATGGGATGACTACAACACAACCCGTAATATAAAATAGTCATTGATTTTCAATTTCTAGCAAGCTCGATGAAAAGACGAACAAATACTGAATCAAACGAAAGAGTGCAACTTAGATCAATGCCATATATCCATTGCAGGAGTCAAAGTTATAAGCACTTAAAGGTTTATAATAGATGTAATACATAACATATAAGGTCCTTGACAATATTACATTACAATTTCATCAAGATATTTTCTAACCCAATACTACTTATCAAATCCTTATACAAAAATATTTTCCTATAATTTCATTCAAGCATTTTAATTAATTCCCTTGAATTAAAGCTAAAATAGAATCATACACACCACAACCGTGGAGCTAAATGAAACAACCCTTAGTTATTTAATTCAAAGTTTAGATATGCACATACAATGGAGAGACATGAGCTTGAATTTATCATTTCAATTCAAATGCTAATATTGTTATGCAACATTAAATCCCCATTAACTCAAAACCTATCATAGAATGACTCTAACCTAAAATTGCATTTCTAAAACCATTGACTTTACAATCATTTACAACTTTTCCTAGACTCGATCAAAATTATCTAACTTGCTGACCTGTACTTTTGGCCTTGAAATCCTTCTTATAGAAAATGAAGGAGAAAACAAGCTTCAAGAAAGCACACATCTCACCAACCCATTGAGCACCATGATATTCCAAAATTGTTACAAATGCAATCATCCTCGAGCATATTCTCATTCAATGATGTCGCATTGAGGAAGGTTCATGAAAATAAAACCACAAAAATTTATTATGCCGAGAATGCCATCAATACAAAACTGGAACTGTTGTAACCGTAGCATCAGATTTGCCACCTGTCCATAGTCCACTCTCTTTTACTCATCATCATTCAAATACTTAGCTACCCACTTTTGGTATTCTTCATCAGTAGGCCAGTTAAAATTAATCACCTCATTTACCTTGTACTATAAGGTATATACTTTTACTACACTGATTTGCATCTCTTCAAAAGACCTTTAAATGAGATGGTACCACACAATCTTATCCATACAACTCACCAACAAATCATAATATGATTCATCAAAAATTAATTTAATTTGATTATTGATAACCTTATTTGCTTGATCCCGCCATTGTTGGAGTGTTCTGATTTTCCCCTGCTCATCAATTATATTAGGTAACAATGTGTTACCCCAATCATTGAAATTCTTTACCAACTCTTTAATCTTTCTACTCAAATCATCTAGTAGGGTTTGAAAACCTTGTAATGATTTTACTAACACATGAGTAGGCTTCAATGATTGGGGCCTATTATTTATATCAAACCTTAAGGCTTTATTCATGATATCCAGATCATTGGCCCTAGGGATCCAATTTTTAATTATTTGTACCACTACCTCTTGATCCCTATCAATATTCTTTATTGCTTCCAACAACAAAGAATATAAAGAATGTACAAATTGCAATTTACTATCTACCCCTTCATTTAAGTGCTCCAAAACAATAGTAACAATCTCCTTTTCCTTTGAAAGAAATCCCTCCTCTATTATCCTTAATGATGTCTGTAATTCATCAATTTTTTGTATGAGCTTCCTCTTCGTTGGATCAACAAAGCACTCAGTTTCTTCATCAATTTGTTCTAGAGGAGGGGTGAGAGCAAGATTCTGAATGGGAGACCCTAGTGTGGAAACATTTGGAGAAGCAGGAAGCATTGACCCTGCTGTGGGAGGTAATGTACTAGTTCCTGGAGCATTTGATGTTTCCCCAATCTGTCTATATATAAACCTTTCCACTTCAGTTTGCAATTCAACATTCCTCTGTTGCATTTTACTATATTCTTCAATCAAAATGTTATACTTCTCCATTAGGCTCTTTCTTTTAGCCTCCTCCCTTTCAGCAGTCCTTTGGGCCAATTTGGCCACATTTACAATTAAATTAGTGGCCTCGGTGGTTGAAGTCTCTGAAGCTCTCTTTATTATTAATCCTCCTCTGAAATTTGGATTAATATCAACAATATATGGTTTCCTCCCTTGTGGAGCCAATGCCCAAATTGCCAAGGTCTCATATTCTTCACTGAAGGAAGAGTTTTGCAATGCTTCCTTAACTTCTTCCTTAGAATCTTGAAAAGGATTCTTGGACTTCATAATAGCATTAAAAGCTACTACATCTGCAATGTCCCACTCAGGAAAAATAAAAACACCATCCTGACTCACAAGTTGTCTTCCTTCCTCAGGAGTGATGTTCTTGAACTCTTCCATTAGTTCAGCTTTTACTTCTTCATCATTCTCCTGGTCTGACCTGTCAAGCCTTAGTTCCCTTCTCTCCCTACATTTATCTTGATACTCTTCAAATTTCATTCTCCATGTCAATTGCAAGAATACAGGAGTTTTCACAAATGTATTGTCATCTAAAAACTCCCTGCATGCTTCCATTCTTGCATCTTGCACACTTTTACCTTTCATATCTAAATTGGACAAAACCAATTCAACTAACCTAGGAGGGGAAAGCATACCAACCTGCATGTCCTGATCAGTAACAATAATTTCATCTATCAGATCCTCATGTGGGTGATTAGTTCTTTGCCTCTTAGGGTTTGGCTCAGATGATGGTGATGGGGGACTATCTTCTGGTGATGATTTTAAATCAATGATCTTGACTGTTGTAGGCACTTAAAATTTTGGACCTGGTCATGGAGGCACCTTCATTATTTTCTTCCCCTTTTTGTCTACTTCTTCCTCATCACTGCTACTATCCCTTTTCCTTCTATAGATGGACCACTTTTCTGTAGGCTGGCATACTGGCCCTGTTTCAATTGGCCTAGCACTTTGTTCTTGCATACCCAGACTTAGCCTTAAATTTATCTTTTTGGTTCTCAAGGTGTCCATAATCTCCTTAAAGTTTTTCATTAGAAAATCAATTTTCTTATGGTATGGATCAAAACTCCAACAAAGGATCATACTTCAGATCCATTTCATGCACAATATCCAGTAGCTTACTATAAGCTATCCATTTCTCCTTATTCAATTCCTTCTTATTTAAATCAAATTCATTTCTGATCAGGTCCTCAGGGAAATTGAACTCATGTGCAAATTTTCCACATTTTATTCTTTGTCTGAAAAGACCAAAGAAACCTTTAGGATCATGTTGTCTCCTTGGACCAAATCTCAAATGGTAATCAATAAAGAATTTATCAAAAATGTGTCCAACATCCCTTTAGAAAAATGCTGTAAAGTTAGACACCATTGTATAACTAGGTAAGAATGTTCCCTTCCCCCTTCCAATGAGGTTGTCTTCATGAATACAACCTATCTACCACATAACTTTTGCAAACCCCACTCTTGGTGGCACATGGTATGGAAATATGTGAGGGGCTCC